>JAQIXP010003187.1:0-13499 GCA_034700285.1 Proteroiulus fuscus
CTTTTCTCGAATCTAGATTCATGAATCTAGATTGTTATGGATCTAGATTCGTGCTCTAGTGTGTACAGGGTATTAGACTCGTCATACTTTTTGCCAGACAAAATTATTATGCAAGGAACAAGATGGCGACTAACTAGTCATTATAGGCCTTTACCCGTATTTAAATTGGTGTGATTCTTCGTAATGCTTGTATGGCGTGACTAATCTTTATAGTTTGGTTATCAAATATTAATATAATTATATTTAGTTTTAATTGAGTGTTTCCGGAATTATGCAAAAACAAAAAAGTCTGTTAAGATAATTTACTTGTAAAAATGAAATGTTCAAAGAAACACGAGTTTTGACTTTTAATAAGACAAGAAACCGGCAGTCGTTTAATGAAGATAATGTAATTGATAAATTAATACAAGAAACAGGATTGACAGTTTATTTTTTTATATTCACGCAAGCATAATTGTAATGTCGATACTTCTTTTTTTTCAAATTGTAAATTTCTTCTGCATGTACTTAATAATTGGCAAATGAGGAAATTTCGTGACATTTATTTATTTTTAAAGAAATTTAAGGAAGTCAAATTGTTGTCGGAATAAAGCAGTTTTTGTGCTAGTAATTAAGCATTGTACATTTTTATATTTTCCAAAAAAAAATGCAACATCGCCCCTGCAGACTGAAAATTTTTCTCTTCTTTTTGCATGGTTAGTCCATTTATATTCGCCAGTTCACTCTTTCCATGGACAGTGCTGTGGAATATGGTTCGTGGGATTTGCTTTATGAATCCGGTTTCGGGCCAATTATATAGATTTTTCTTTAGTGAAAAAATTTTAACTTTTGTTTATGGAAATAATTCAATTGAAGAGCTGAGATCAAAAGCCACATGAGTCTTATTTTTGCTGAAAATTAGTTATTTACATAAAATTTTAGCTAAAATGTTGTTTTATTCACTAAATCAATAAAGATATTGGGGTAAAGATAGAAAATAAGTTTTTTAATTTGACCACTGAAGATAAAAAATGCCAGAATCACTATGGGAAAAATTTTTGGTATTGAAGTACCCAAATTTAGGTATATGATTACAGTGGACTCAAAGAAAGTATATTTTCTTCGAGGAAACCAAAATGTGAAGGTGCATCCCAAAGCCCAAGTTTCTATCTTTTAAATTAAGCTCAGAATTTTAAAATAACTAAATTTTATGCAATAAATTTGGATTTTCTTTAAACACATTTTTTTCTCAGAACAAGAAAGCTGGACTCATGTGGTTTTTGGTCTCAGCTCTTCAATTGTGAACATTGCCACCAAATGGCATTTTGGTCATTTCATAAAATGGCTACTCCTGATCTTGTAGGAATGTTAGTATTTAAATGGAGATCTTGAACATTTTATTTCTCATTATTGTTAGGACATTTTCATATTGGCATTTCATTTTTAATGTCAACTTTTAATTTCTTTTTTCTTATAAAGATAACTTTCCCTGAAACATGGCGTATGATCCGTATTGATTTGAAATTGAGGAATCTTTAAACTTACCCAACGTGAGCTAGCTTCAGATCGAACTTAAGGTTTCTCAGTAGCTCCGAGATGTCCAGCAGTTCGGTCAGCACGATGTTGACGCTGGGCTCTTCGGATTCGTTTTGGGATTTCTTGTCCCTCTCCCGGTCGTCCGTCGTCTGGGTCCCTGTGTCCGTAAACCATTTGCGCAGGTGAAATATGTATTCTTCAGGTCGATACATTGGTGGTCCTTCTGCCTAGAAAATGGACAGAAATTGGGGAGAATTTAATTAAATTGCATAATTTTTCTATTTTAACCGATGACAAAGTTTAATTTTTATTTGAAAATGTGCATGCATTTTGTTAACCAGGTGTGGATTCAGGGGGGTTGGGTAATTAAATCCCCTGCCAACCACACACACCAGCCCCGTAGCCAGCTCAGCAGAAATGGGGGGCAAGGCTCGAAAAATGGGGGGGTGGCAAAATTTTTGCCCCTTGTATAAGGTATTGCAAGAAAATTTCAAATGGGGGGGCATGGCCACCCCATGCCCCACTCTGGCTACGGGCCCGACACCCCCCCCCCCCAAAAAAAAGCTATATGCTATACAATGAATATTTTGTAGTTTTTTCCTGATTTCACTCCCCCCCCCATCATTTTCTCCCACGATTTTTTTCTGGATCCACTACTGACCATGGCAGGCATAGGCGTGTTCAGACCTGCTTTTTTTTGGGGGGGGGGGGGAACCGCCATAGGAAATTTTTTTCAAGATGGGGGCCCCCCCGGCAGAGTTTTATAATGTATTTTAGATCTAAAGGGGGGCATGGCCCCCGAGGCCTTCCCTAAATGCGCCTCGGGAAATATTTCTGTCTGAAATGTTTTACGTCTTTTGGCTGGCTGGGCTGTGAACTCGCATTTAAAGGGACAGTCCCACTTTGAAAGAAAATGAGTTTAGGAAAATGAGCATGAAAAAATAGGAAAATTGCAATTGGATTTGAGCTATACCAATCATTAAATAAAATGTCCCGAATACGTGGATTTGGTTGAAAATGCAAAGCCCAAGCATGGCATCAGCTATAACGAAACACGAGGGCGCCACCAACTGTCAGTGTCTGCTGAAATCTGTGGAAAAATGGCGCCTAACACTCCCCTTTTTTGTTCAGTTTAGTATGGGCTATTTAGTATCCATCACAGATGGCACTTAACTTTTTATTTTGGAAGAGGAGTTATTAACTATCAAGGGTTTAAGGCCGGCCATGTGCCGCGGTGGGAACCGGAAATAGTTTTATAGATTATTGTTTTCATTATGATCATTATACGGTGTGTGAGGTTGTTTTTGTTTAGCCTAAAACCTCGTAAGGCCGCCATTGTTGTTAGGGTTATTTTTTTTTTTTTTTCTTTTAGAAAATCAAGCAGGCCTATCAATTATTAACGAGGATAGCACACACACGCGTAATTGTTTTCTTATAGGGATTTTTTTGACAATATTTTTCATGCCCCCTTGAGTTCACACCTTTTGTGAACTGTTTTTTTGTTGTTTTTTTTGTTTCGGATGTTTTAATATAAAAAGTGCACATCGCACACTTCTCGCTCCTTTAAGTCCACATTTGAGCAATTTGAATGCGCCTCGAGGCGGCCTGTTTGAGGCCGAGACCGGCCCTGAATAGCACGTTCCTGGTGGCCAATGGAGAGTGACAAATTGGGCAGGCTTTAACTGCCCTATGGTGAGGCAAGGGTCAACAAACTGTGATGCAACTGATGGGGACCCTGGTGCTGCTTTTTTGTTTTTTTTGCGTTCCTAAACTTTTTTTCCTCATTAGTAGTGCAGTGATGAGGTGCAATCCGGTGTATGACCACCTTAGAGACACTAATTGGAATTGTAATGATTAAGTTTTAATGAATATCCGCTGCAATTATAAAATAATAATCTGAGGGAAAAAAAATGGCATTGTTTTTCATTGAGCATCTCGAGGATTTTGTAATCGTTGTTGTTTTTGTTTGCGAATTCATAAACAGTTAATGGCGAATGCCTTGAGACCGAATCCTTCAGGTGTAATTCGTGTTTAAATATATATATATTTTTAGAAATGTTTATTGACTAACAACTCGTTATATTAACCTTTCAATGGTTTTGTTCCTTGGAGCCTTAGTTATCTGGCAGCACTGTTACCATATTACCCTGTATAGCAGCATTATTCGAACTGCTAGTATGTTGGCATCATAGGCGTTCCCGGGGGGGGGAGATTGTGGGCTAACCCCCCCCCCATTGGATCCGAACATATATTGGAGTCTGTCCCCCAGAACCCCTGTTTGACCCCTCACCCCCTTTGCTAATAAATCCTAATCACGATAGTAGTTGGTATGAGGCGCCGTGCGAGAGATTTTTTAAATCGAAAAGTTTGAAATTGTACAACTTATTTGAGGCTTAAATGGTGTCTCATACGTAAGTGACCAGTCTATCCTGATGACGTCACATCATGGTTTTATTTTGGGTATAGGTTATGTTGGAACAAGGGGTTTGGGGAGTGCAACCCTCCATTTGAACCGGGAAAGGGGGGGGGAGACCCCAGGCTAAATAATTTTTTTTTATTAATTGCTGGAATCTGATGTCAGTCATCAGGGGATCGACCAAACATTGCAGAATTTTCTGGCATGCCTGTAGACTTAACCTTAACTTTGTACATTTTTCACCTAGCGACCAGGAAGGAAACTATAGGTTGCGCTTGCATGTTCCATTGATACTTGTTCAATTTTTCAAGAGTATGTGAGCTTATCACGTGCAAAATTGAGCAAGTATCTAAGGAATATGCACGGCTAAGGGTAGGCCTATACTTTTCTTCCTTGTCGCCAGTTGGAAAACGAGCGTGGTTAAGGTTAGCTATTGTAGAATTGTAATAAAATAGTGCTAAAAAATGTGTGGAACTTGAGAGTGATCTGATACATTTTCAATTTACAGGATTTTTTATTTATTTATTTCAGAAGTGTAACAAGGTCACTAATAGTTCGGACCTGGGTGCCCCCTGCTGCTCTTAACTCGGTGTTGGATCATTCGTGAACTCGGCGTTGGATCATTCGTGAACTCTGTGATGGATCATTCGTGAACTCTGTGATGGATCATTCGTGAACTCTGTGATGGATCATTCGTGAACTCTGTGTTAGATCATTCATGAACTCTGTGATGGATCATTCATGAACTCTGTGTTAGATCATTCATGAACTCTGTGATGGATCATTCGTGAACTCGGCGTTGGATCATTCACGAACTTTGGCTTTGCATCATTCGCGAACTTCGGTGTTGGATCAATCTTGAACTTTTGCGTTTGATCATTAGGGAACTTCGACATTGAATCATTCATGAACTCGGTGTTGGATCATTCGTGAACTTTAATGTTGGATCATCCATGAACTCGAGGTTGATCTTTTGCGTCAACAACTTTGTACAGCTTAAGGTGAGTTTCCCAAAATCATAATAATATTTTTTTAACCAGAGAATTTCTTACTTTCAAATAAAATTGCTACCCCTCTCCCGGCCTTCCCCATCAAAAGTGTCTACTTGATTGGTGAACTCTGAACTCAGTGTATGCTTCAATCTCGCTACTATAAACTATAAGGGAGAAAATCACTGGAATTCAGGGGAGGTCCTCAGGACTCCCCCCCCCCCCTTTTTCCTTACACCAGTTCCAGGTCCCATAAAAGCAAGTGTTATAAGTGCGTTGATCTGACTACCTGTGCTTATTATAGATATTTGCACAGGAGCTAATTATTATGACGTTAATGTACAGGTGGCACTTACCTGTGATTAACACAATAAATAACTTAAAAATTGTTTATTTTATTTTTGCGGCTGCTGCTGCTGCACTTACGCCTAATTAAAATGTTAATTACTCGTGAGAATGTCACATTACACCCTCTAATCTGTTGGAAATTTTTCTTGTACAACAATTAAGCCAGGGTTACTGCCTTTGCTGTAGGTCCATAAACTCCGAGGGTGGGTCTCTGTGCACTATACTGCTTTCTTAAATAATTAATACATGGTCAGTGGGAATCCTTGGCCAAAAGTTGCTGGACCAAGTTCCATTCCCCCCATTTTCATTAGGGAATGCATTTTTCAATCACCCCGATGACTTGGTCTGGTCAAAGTTGGTCTACTTTGTGCCGAAGTTATATCTTGAACCATGGATAGTCTTAAATAATATCAGTCACCTTGTTGCCATTGGTTGGTTTTTTGTTGGCATGATATCTAGAATATAGAGCTGAATGAATTTCTGATCAGGAATAATCCTTAATTCATAGTAAGGTAACCATGACTAGACCATTATACCAGTTACCGTACCTTTTTTTTGAAATTCCAATGGTATGCCATTAGCCAAAGGCATAATGTACTGACCAAGCAGGAAAAGTTCTGATATCGCTTAATCGGGAATAATCCTTAGCTCACAGTAAGCTAACTGACTGAGCTACAGAGCAGGAATCTTGCATGTTATCATAGATTTCAAATGGTATACTAAATTAGCATTAGCCAAAGGCATAATTTACTAACCAAGTATGAAGATTCTAATTAATAACCGTCTAATCAGGCGTCATCAGGAACAATCCTTTGCTCATAGTAAGATAACTATGTGCAGACCATTTTATCAGTTACCTTTTTGCCATATAGTTCAAATGGTATAGGTACTAGGCCTATTAGCCGAAGGTATAATTTATATACTGACCAAGGAATCAGGAATGATCCTTAGCTCATAGTAGCCTAAGATAACTATGCCCAGACCCTTATATCAGTTACCTTTTTTTGGTCATAGTTCAAATGATAGACTATTTGCCAAAAGTATTAGGCCTATTTACTGACCGAGCAGGACAAGTCATGTGGAAATCGCCTGATCAGGAATAATCCTTAGCTCATAGTAAGCTGACTAAATGGGCAGTGTACTGGCATGTTGTCATAGTTTCCAAATGGTATACTATTAACCGAAGGTTTAATTTGCACTGAATAAGTATGAAGAGCCTTATTGATAACGCCTAATCAGCAATAATCCTTAGCTCACGGTAAGCTAACTAAATGAGCAGTTACCTCGAAAGTTGTCATACCTTTCATGTAGTATACAAGCTGTTAACCATTTGAAGGTTTAATTTGCACTGATCAAGTAGGAAGAGAATTATTGATAACGCCTAATCAGGAATAATCCTTAGCTCATAGTAAACTGACCATGGACAGACTTTTTCTATTTCGAGTTTTCAAGGGTTTATTTTTCTCCATTCATTTTTCTTTAACCTGAATTAAACATGAGGAAATGTATGGTGTGGGTCTGACCGTGATTTGGCATGCTGTAAGCCGAGGGCTATTGCTGACCAACTGGCAGTACGAATCTGGTAAATAGAAAACAAAATGGCGTCGCATTGTCTCTCTTCTCTCTTTTTTTTTCACCCAAATTTTGATGAATACTTTTCCTCAAAATCGGTCATTGCTACTCCCTGGAAATCGCATTTTTTGCCCAATGAGGAAAATTGAGTTAATTGAGGGGAAAGTAACACGGCTGAGGTTGTTTTTGACCCTCGGCTAATAAATCATGTTTGGATTTCGAGTTTTATTTTTAACGATTGTGTGTGTGTTTGTATATACGATCTCATCCTTAATGCACACAAAACATTAATAAATAAAAAGGCATTCCATGACACCTGTGTTTTTGTGATACATGTGCGTTTTATAGGATATATACTTTTGGTATTTTTGATTAACCTTAGCGTGGGACCCACAGCAGGTGGGCCAAAACTACATTTTATATAGTAGGCCTACCCATGCACAGAAAAATTAAATATGCTAGGCCTTATTTTAGAGATAAGAGTGTATTATATAGAGTCGAGATAGATATTTGAGGAAAGCCTCGGGGGATGAAAATGAGAATAAATACATGTGAAATTAATATTAATTTTGAATATTTTCTCCCCCTCCCCCCCCCTTTACATTATTTTAATTAAATGCAAACTGGTCCTTAGGAATCGGTTGCATTTTGGGGTTAGAGTAGGTTAATTAAATTGAAAGGTAGTATATTAGCTGAAAAGCTAAAGTTTTAGGCCAGAATCATTAATTGTGAATCCTAAACCCTGTTCAGTAAAAGAGTGAACTGGAAAAGTTTCGCATTGTGGAAGTACTAATGGAAATGAGTGTTGTTTCTGATTGGTCCGTTTCAATAATTAGGTTAATTAAATTGAGAAGTAGTTGTAATATTAGTTAAAAAGCAAAAGTTTTAGGTTAGAATCATTAATTTTGGATCATAAACTCTGTTCAGTAAAAGAATGAACTGGAAAGGTTTTGCAGAGCTGAAGTGATTGATGGAACGGTGTTTTGTTTCTGATTTGTTTGTTTGAATTATAGAGTTCACGATTTTGTTGAATGGGGATTTTGGGTTTTAATGCCTTAATTAAGTAATAACTAAGCATTAGTTTAGTTTTGGATTTTATTCATTTATTTTGAAGTTTTCATTTTCTTATTAAATTTTAAAATATTAAATTTTTTTTAGTTTTTTGTTTGAATTTTATGCAAATTTTTTCAAATTGCAAAATATTTATTGTTTTTATTATTTTTTTCTGGATTTTGTTCAAACATTTTTTTACTAAATTGTAAATTAATATTTTTATATGTATATTTTTTTCTGGATTTTATTAATGATTTTCTTTAGAAATTGTAAAATATTATTAGGCCTATTTAGTTATTTCTAGATTTTATTCACAATTTTCTTATCAAATTGCAAAAATATTATTTTTATCAGATTATTTCAGAATTTAATACTCAATTTTTAAATTATTAAAAAAAATTTTTTTTTCTTTATTTGGTAGCTACTCTAATTTATAATTAGTATATTTAGTAATGTTTTTACGTGCATTCTTATTAATTAATTAGTAAATGGCTTTTTTAAAGTTTCATAATAATAATAATAATAATTATTAACAAATTATTATTATTTACTTAGGCATAAAAAATATGACTTTTTTTTTTTTTAAAAAGTCATATTTTGTTTTTAATGAGAAACTATATACAGGTACAATATTTTTTTAAAAGTGCTCAAGATTACAATTTTGTAAATAATTTAAAAAAAACTTATTAAATACCATTAATAATTTTAATTGTTATTATTTATTCACTTAACTTTAGCCAGTTGTTAGATGTATAATTAAAAAAAGTTTTTTATATCCCAATTTTGGATTTATTTTTTTTATTATAAAAAAAATGTTTTAAATTTGGATGTTATTTGCGTGTTTCTCGTACTGTGAAATCTAGTTATTGTACGAAATTATGAAGAATTTTTTTTTACTCAAATTCAAATTGGTCACATACTGAGAAATCCTTGACCGTAACGAAATGAATTAATGCTATAGGTACACATGTGTACCTGCACATTGTTAATTTATAATAATATATTTTAAAGTTAATTTTCATGCTACAATTTTTGATACTTTTTTAACTATTATTATTATTATTATTATTATTATTTATATAAAATTTTGTTTGTAAACTGTGGTATTAAAAAAAAAATAACTTAATTTTTTTTTCTTTTAATAAATTGAAAGGATAATGAAATTAAATTAAAAATTTTAATATTATAGACTGACTACGTGATGCTGAAAAAAATTATTTTTTTTTGGGCAATTGGGGAGGGGTCAGGTAAGACAAGTCTAGGGTAACTTGCCTGTGGCTAGGGTGCAACTATATAATAAATATTTTAAAATCAAGTTTTGGAAAAAGCACGTTTTTTTTTAATGTGTCTGAATGAATATAACCTGCATAACGTCGGAAGTAATAAGTTTTAATATAAACGGAAGTTGAGTAAATAAAAATGTTTTTTATCGGTTAGTTATAGTTATAATTGTTATACATTTACAGTAACCTATAATATTAGTTGTTGTGTCTATAGACGTAGTCTTTTTGCACAAACTTTGTCAAAATTTCAAGTTGAAATTGTGTAAAATGTGCACACTTAAAACTATAACCAGGAAGTAAAAATGTTTCCGGATTTCTTGTCCCAAGGATTCAAATTCATGCCGAAATGCTAATGTCCAGATTTGCATGCCGGTGGGAGTGGTCAAGCACCTTGCGTTTGGTTTACCAATGCCAATGTGTTGTTCTGACCACGCCAAATCATACACTAGAAATCTTTGGGATGTGGTTAGAAATCGTGATTTCAATTTTAAAATAAATCATAGAAATCGGATTTTTTGAAGTTTTTAATCATGATTTTAAAAAATTATATAATTACTAATACACAGGATAATATACAGTATAGGTCCTATATGATATATGGGACTAATGCACAATTTCAGAAATTTCTTAATCGTGGTTAAAAAAAATTCTATAAATCGGATTGTTTGAAAATCTTAAAGCATAAAATGATATCTCATTAACTGGACTAATGCAGGATTTCAGAAATTTTTTAATTGTGGTTAAAAAATTCTATGAATCGGATTGTTTGAAAATCTTAAACCATGATTGAAAATAATATGTCATTAACTGGACTAATGCAGGATTTCAGAAATTTCTTAATTGTGGTTAAAAAAAATTCTATAAATCGAATTGTTTGAAAATCTTAAAACCATGATTCAAAATGATAGGTCATTAACCGGACTAATGCAGGATTTCAGAAATTTCTTAATCGTGGTTAAAAAATTCTATAAATCGGATTGTTTGAAAATCTTAAACCATGATTGAAAATGATATGTCATTAACCGGACTAATGTAGGATTTCAGAAACTTCTTAATCGTTGTTAAAAAATTCTATAAATTGGATTGTTTGAAAATCTTATTTAAGCCATGATTGAAAATGATATGTCATTAACCGGACTAATGTAGGATTTCATAATTTTTTTAATCGTGGTTAAAAAATTCTATAAATCTGATTGTTTGAAAATCTTAAACCATGATTTAAAATATGTCATTAAATGGGCTAATGCAGGATTTCAGAAATTTCTTAATCGTGGTTAAAAAAAATTCTATAAATCGAATTGTTTGAAAATCATGATTCAAAATGATAGGTCATTAACAGAACTAATGCAGGATTGCAGAAATTTCCTAATCGTGGTTAAAAAATTCTATAAATCGGATTGTTTGAAAATCTTAAACCATGATTGAAAATGATGTCATTAACTAGACTAATGCAGGATTTCAGAAATTTCTTAATCGTGGTTAAAAAATTCCACAAATCGGATTGTTTGAAAATCTTAAACCATGATTCAAAATGATATGTCATTAACAAGACTAAAGCAAAATTTTAGAAATTTTTTAAATCGTGTGTCTAATAAAATCATATAAATCCTTTTTTTTTCGAAGATTTTAAATCATGATTAAAGATATTAATATGCTATTAACAGGACTAATCAAGGATTTTATAAAATTTTAACGTGGTTAAAAAATAATATAAAACGGATTTTTTGAAGATTTTAAATTATGATTACAAAATTAATATGCTATTAGCAGGACTGATGTAGAATCTCGGAAAATGTTTAATCGTGTTTAAAAAAATCTTATAAATTGGATTAGCCATGAACCAAGGGTTATCCTTGACCAAGTGTTAAGCCAATTTAAATGGAAAGAATTCCTTGATATGATTTATGTGTCTCAAACAATTTAAGGTTGAATTCGTAAAAATCAAAACTTTTCTATAACTTGTCTGGCCATGGTTGGCTTATTGTGAGCCGAGGGTTTTTCTTGACCAAGCATTAATTTATGACAGGAAAGTAATTATTTAAAATTTAGATTGACGTGGTTTTAACTTATTTGAACTTGTTTGCCGTACATTACTCATTTTATAATCCGTTTAATTAAAATTAACCGGCGATAGGAATCACGATTAATACGGATTAATGCAGGATTATCTAGATTTCATTGCAAAAGAATGGGCACGATCTCGTTATGATATATATCCACTATCTCCATAAAATATACAAACTTGTTTAAAGTTATGAACTTAACAGCTGATTTTAAATTTTTTTTTTTAAATTGTTTGAATTTTGTAATTAATTGAACTGGTGCTTCCTTTTTAATATTAAAATGGGATGCCTGTGATAACATCTTTTCTGATAATTTTTAAGATTTTTATTTTTCTTATAATTAAAAAAAGGAAAGCTAGTTTTTAATATAAAAAGTTGATCTGTAAACGTGGTCAGTAGCACCCTTATTTCATTACTTTCACCCCAAAGCTGGATGACCTCCGAAACCCTCCCTGTGACATCACACAGGTACCATCACTTCCTTTGTTTTTAATCAGTGCAAGGTAGGCCTAATCAGCTATAGTTTTTGGGAAGCTATTTCAATCAGGGATATAATAAATATTAGTCTTGATATCGATGGCTTAATTCAGAAGTAGCGAATGAGCCAAAAGTTGTTTTTCGATATAAAAGAGTTTTTATGGAAAAAAATTTATAATTTGAAAATAAACAATGTTGAAAGGTTGAAATTTGGGAAAAAATAAAGCAAAATATATATTTTTATAGGGAATGTGCTAATTTTTGTTAAATAATTAAATTAGTAAATTAATTAAGTCATTTGAGAAATAAGAGGTTTAAAAATGCACATTCGCTAGTTTGACTTTGATTAAGTTTGCAGGAAAGCAAAATAAATTAAGTGTGAAGTAGCGAATGTGCAAATCCTTTAGTTTGCCTTTTGATTACATGTAATGCGAATGCAAAAAAAAGTAGCGAATGTTGTCACATTCGTTACTTGTATTGTTTTAAAAATCCAAATCACGAGCAATTCTTGAAGAGTAAACTGACGAATGGTATCATTCGCTACTTGTAACTTTTAGGAATGATACCTTGTTGGCTATTCGCTACTCTTCACTTCTGTAACTTTAGGTTAATTAGGGACACTTCCAGGATCACAACGGTTCACGTATTTCATTCGCTACTTGTGAATTAAGCCATCAATATATATTATTGTTTTTTTTAACTATAACCAACCAAATCTGCCTCTGTTTGGAAGCCATTTTGTTTTTCATTTATTGTTCAAAGCCTTATAGTCAAAGTTTTAGTGTTGATTCTATAGAAACGAATTGACACAATCTAGAAAGTTTTAAGGTAATTCGTTCACTAGAATATACGCCATAGTATAATTTAAATTTGATTAAAATGCATTAGATAACATTGGTTTGGCCTATACACTAATGTTATCCAATGCATTTTTATCAAGTTAACTTTTGGCATGGTATATATACAACGTGACAGATTTTCTTCACATTTTCTGGAGTGTGCTGTACATGTATTTACTCTATAAAACTCCAAATAAAAAAAATAATCAGCTTATTTACTGAATAAGTAATTAATTATAAAACAAAATGGACTCCAAATGGGACAAACTGTATGTCCAGTAAATTACTGCTCATGCGCATTACTGGCATTATTGCCAAATAAAGCTTTGAATTTTTTTTTATCGAATTCTTTATAGTAATGGACGACTATCTAAAAAAATCTAAATTAATCCGTGAAACCGTTTTCAAATGAAAAAATAATTCCACTTGATAAAAATGCATTTGTCAACATGGAAACAGGGTAAAGTTGACCCTGTTCCCATGTCAACAAATGCATTTTTGTCAAGTGGAATAATTTTTTTCATTTGAGAGCAATTTCATGGATTACTTTGCAAAATTCAAATAAATATTACGAACTTTTTTTTGCTAGTAAAAATAAAATTAATTCTAATGTAAAAGTTGTAAAGTTAGCTACGGGGGCTGTCCACACTTTTAACAGCATGGTCCTATGGGGATTTCAATGTTAAATTCGTTTTCTTCAAACAGTTCTAATCAAAGAACGGGTAAAAGTTGAACGATGGGGTTTGATTTTTTTCAAAGATTATTATATTTACTAAAAGCTGTAGTATGATTATGACGTCACGTGCATTCCGAATGTAGTTATCGATTTTCGAAGTTGACCGTTCCGTTTTCCTATGCTATTTTACGTAGACGTGAAATTTTCCCCAAAATTTAACGGATCTCGATATTGGCCGAGCGGATAACGATGGGGTTTGATTTTTTGG
>JAQIXP010003188.1:0-13494 GCA_034700285.1 Proteroiulus fuscus
TCAATTAAAAAAAATTATATGTTGGACCCCCCCCCCCCTTAAAAAAATCCTGGATCCGCTACTGCCACAGACTCGAGACTCCAGCCCCAAGACTCGAGAATTGAGCCCCTACCTTTCCCTTCTCCCCCCCTTCCCGACTCGAGACTTTGCAGCACAGTTGCTTTACATAAAAAACTGCAATTTTATATCAAAAATACTGCAGTATTATAACAGCTTTGATAAAATGTGTTCTAAACATGCGATGCTTCCATGCACAATTTTTTTACAACATTAAAAAGCCTGCAGATTACTATTAAACTTTTTCTTGCTTGGTTTTATTTCATTTAAACTGTAATCTACGATGACAGACATGATAGTTTAAGAATTCGTTACGAATCAAAATTAACAGTTAACCATTGCATGCTCATTTTCATGGCTGACAAAAAGTTAAGGCAGGGTTATATGGTGCCATTAGCGCCTGTTGTACGCAATCTGTCACTTGTGTTGGTGCCTTTCATATAAAATTTCCAAGAAATCATTCCCTAAATGATAATCAATTGTGTTTGTGCATTAAATCAAAAGAAGTCCAGTCGAATGTGATGTCAGGACCATACAATGAGCAACAATCGGTCCTAATATCTCGAACCCATATTATTCACTGGAACCTCTTTCAGTGCAGAACAAATCCTGTGCCCCTTTTATGCTGCGGTGATGGTACATTGTGCAGTAAAAAGGGGGCTGATACAAGTCAACAATGGCGGTTAAGGCAATGGACCGGAGAGAATATACTTTTATCAATGGCATTGGTGAAAGATTCATGGTTTTCTACTCTGCACCAAATATCTGGGGCTCTTTTTTATAGTGCATAGTGGCTGTTATATTATGGCACATTTCTTCAATGAAAACCTTTCACATGGATTTCAGTTGAAATTGTTACAATGCTTATTATACTTGAATGTACTGTATACATTCATTGTTGATTATGTAAGGCTTTCACTTAGTTAAACTTGTTGAAACGTAATCGACCGAAAACGAGAATTGAAATACCTCCCAGAATACCAGACACGACAACATGGCCACATACTTTGCCACTATCTTATTGGCCAATTTGCAGTTCTGTATGTTATGGTGGTAACATGCAGCTGTTTATGGATTCTTTAAAAAAATGTCCCAAGCCAGCTAATTTTATCAATGGATTAATAAAAAATAGGCTTCAAAAATGCTATTTATAGAATTTATGATGAAAAATGTTTAAATAATAACATTGTACTATTATCATTTTTGCAGAAAAAATAAGTAATTTAAGCTGCTTTAATAATAAAAAAAAGTTTAAATAAAATAAATAGCAAGTGTACTTACCTTCTGAAATTGTTACAGAATGAAAATTCAATGAAAAATCAATGAAGGTTGATAGCATTGATTAAGTAGTTGGATGATCATAGCTGACGTCATAGGGAGGTTATAATCCACCATATGGTGACAACAATGGCTATCCTTAAGGTATATGTACTCATGTCGGGTACTGGGGTACTGGTAACACAATGGAGGGGGAGGCTACTCCTCTTTAGGTTAAAGGGAAAGTCTCACTTCTACTAAACGATTGTTTAACTGCAAGGTAAGATAAAGTCAATATGAAAATGGATGTTCCCATTTCAATCAAACTTTCCATTAAAAATATTATATTATTTGTTAAAATAGCCCAATTTTATGGGAAATACTTTTGAGGGAATTAAGGAATCCATTTTTGTCAATAGTGCCATCTATTGGTAATGTTAAAAATTATTATTATCATTTCAGTCTGCCATCTTAGAACTCTTATAGTAGTCCTCTACAGTTTCCTATACAAGACAGGAACTGTGAAAGTTACAAGAGTGACTAACATATGGCTTTAGTGGACATATGATAAATAATAACTTGTGTATTCCATAAAATCAATGACTATAGACTCTTGGAAAACTTACAAAATTTGTAAAATGTATCTTACCAGGTTTATAGCCCAGGCATAATTTTATGGAAATGTAGAAAGTTTACGAAACTTTGCAATATATATTATAAAGCAATTTAGGGTGCTTGTAGGAATATATAATACTGGAAATACCAGAATTGAAATCAAGCTGCATTGACTATAAATTGTGTAAATAATTTACTAAAACTCTCATCGGAAATGATATATTCTTTGAAAAACATTATTGTATACTAAATATCCCTGTTCACCCTGTTGGTAGCACAAATGTGGCACTACCAACACAATAGAATAATGACAAGTGACATTAAGGTAATTGATAAGGATCAAATAAATACAAATAATTAAAATTATAATCTAAAAATTCTTAGATATTCATATCATACCTATACGCATATACTTACACATTAATCCAAGCTTACACTAATTTGCATGTGATAGGAAAAATAGCATTTTTTTTTTTAGAAAAAATGGACGTAATTGAACTAACCTTCGATATAATCTAAGAAGCTTTAAAAATGTCACAGTTCATATTTCGAGGTTCATCCTTTTTCATTACTCTTCGAAACATTCGCCGGATTGATGATCTAGCTCCACTGAATCTCCCCCACTTCGAAGACTGACTGGACATCTGGCTACGACGCTTCATCAAAGCCCGAAGATGAGTTACCACTCCGACAAGCAGTTCATCAACGTTGTAATTGATTCCAACTGACGTTTCAATAAATTTGATTTTATAACTTGAAGCTAGTGTCATGCCTTCTGTTAAAATAGAAATTTAAAATTAATTCACTGTTGTAATGTAATTTTCTAATTGTTTTTCGGATTCAAATGCAATATTTTCGCAAATTTTCCTAATTGCCTATACTTTACTCATTATTTAAAAAACTTAATTAATTTGATACTTTTTCTTCCCAAATTTTGAATGGATTATCATTAAATTCTATAGGGTATATAATCTCATAAAATAATTATATTTAATGCAAATACTTTGGAAAAACTATAATATTCTTTTAAATTAAATATATCATGGTAAAAATTCTTATATTAAAAAAAATTGTTATATTCCTATTTATTAGGAAATAATTGCTATAATATTCCTAAATGTTTGGGGTAAATGTCAAATGTTTCCCTTATAGAAGTGTCTGTGGTTGAGATGTTTTAACTGTTTTTTGACCTCGGACCTTCCACCAAATCAAACTCTTTCAAAAATGATATTTATAGTATGTTAAGTCTGATTTAAATTTAAATTTCAATGCACATAATTATTAACTTTCATTTGTCTTTATTTTAAATACTGACTTGTAATAAAGTGAGACTTTCCCACTAACACTACTGCAATGCAACGTGAAAAGAGTTTAAAATCTTGAGCATACGGCATGGATATATAATTAAATAATATTTTTCAGTTCGATCTAATTAGTATCAAGAAGATTACATTTCCATTGAAACATACCTTCTAAATCCACAGATCTAGATCTAACCAGATCCGATTTATTGCCAACTAATATAAGAACTGCTTCCTCGTCGTATTTGCTTTGGTGAAGTTCGCAAAGTATATAAGTTGCAGCTAAAAAACTTTCCATTTGTGTCACTGAGTAAACCACCAGAAAGGCACATGGTTTGGAATCTTCTGAAAAAGGTTCTATTGACTTAAAAATATTACAGAATAACATTAGAATATGACTATAGAGTGCATGAACAAATATAGCAAACAAAACTTACAGAAACACTAGTTATCTCCTTAAATACAAGCCTGGATTCTTCGCCATCGAGAGATACGGTAACTACTGCTTCTTCGTCAGATGAATCTATCAAAATAAAAATTTCATTTAGATTGAATTCTAAAAGTCAAAATGTTAAAATGTCAAAAAGTACACTTTTTTTGACATTTTAATTGATGTAAAACACACTAAAATACAAAGTAATCCCATTATTCTGATTATTTTTTTTTTAATTTGGGGCTTCATACTCAACATAGTTCTTGAGCTATTAAACTTTTATTGACTAAGATTTTTTATTTAGTTTTCTTTTTAAAAAGAAAAAAAAAAGCTAATTTGCAAGAATTTGCAGATGCTTGCATTGTGCATGCTAAATACAAAATCCCTCACAGAAATATAAAGCATTTTCAAATCATTTTTGATTTAAATACAAGCTAACACTGTATTAGACCTAAATTTTGAAAATATAAAGGCTGATGCTTTCAATTACATCATAAGCATGTGAGCTGTTATCATGACGACTGGTTTTGCAGACATCAGTCTAAGCTAAATATAGCTCTCATGTGCAAAATAAATTGTGGTTGAAAATGGATGAAAAATAAGGCATGCTTTTTAAAAGTCAAACTAAGTGAATGCAAAATACATCAAAGTTATTGAAAAAATATAGCCACAATGCACCGGTCTACAATATTCATGAAATAACATCTATTCTTAAAATGCTAGTAGGATGTGTAGCCTACCAAACCCTCCCACCCATAATGCAGAAAAATAATCCAAAATATCCTAAATTTACCTGCACTTTTAGAATTGAGAATGTGTTCAGAAGTTGTAAATTGCTGAGTTAGAGCAGTTTTGCCCACACCAGGGGAACCCACCAAATACACAGTAAATTCCTCAATTCCAAGAAATGTTAGATTGGCACTAGAAGCCGCAGAGGCTGTCGAGTTACAGCACACTTCCGGAACACTCAAAGTGTCTTTGTCAACAGTTTCCACGGCCAATTCGGTCGGACATTCGGCCAGGCTTGGATTTCTGACCCTTCTGTATCTCAGGTAGTCCCCTCGACTGACCACACCTTTCGTTGTGACACTGAAGCATCTCAGGTAGTAGCTTTGCCAGCAGTCAGCTGATACATCTTCTAAATCTGAAGCCGTCCAGGCCCTCATGTTCCCCGTAGATTGATATCTCCTCTCACTTCTGGTCCGAGTAAGCAAGGGGCTTCCGGACCTTTCCTCTTCATCCTCAGAGCATCTGTCTTCTGGATCTGCTGCCGAGGAAGTTCCAGGAACTGCAATTGATGCAGATCTTCCTCGTTTTTTTATACTGAGCCTTCGCATCATCAACAATAAATATTATGGATTCAGAATTCCCGGACTGTCGTCTTACGGCTCGGTGAAATTGATCTGCAAAGATTGCAATTCCAGAGACGTTCGCCTACAAGCAAATGACAGCCGCTCATTGGAAGATGTTAAGCAGTTTACTAGTATTTTTAGCTAATGTAAACTTTGCAAAACACACTTTTAAGTGTAGCTGCTAGTTACGAAGGACGTAAAGCATGTGGCCACCTAAGAAGTGCCACGTTTATTCAACTGAATCCAAGATTAGATATATGTGCATGTATCTTCCACATTTCGCAAAGCTGAAATCCTTAACGAAAAATGTTTACATTTACAGATTTATGTAAAACAGTGTACAAAAAAAGCCTATTTTTATATGTTAATAATACTTGAGCTCGATGATTTACTTAAATCCATACGATAGCAAATCAAAAGTGAATAAGTGTCCAGGACCACTTAACCTGTACAATGCCATTTAATACATAATTCAAAATCCGCTTAATCACAACATCTTCAAAAAATCTTTTCTTCTGAGAAATAGCAGCATTCAGTTTTTTTTTTCAGAGAACAAATCCTTAAAAAAAGCATACTTTCTGAGAACTTTAGAATTGAACAAGTAACAATTTTTTGTTGAAAAGCATGCATTTTAGCTTAAAACTTCTGTAGAAAACTGCATAAGCAATATCACGATTACTGCAGAAGCAGATCATGTTTCTACAGAAATAATTTAAGGGAAAGTCCCACTTTGAAGAGGGTGGTTGTAGGAGGAAGTGAATGAAAAGTTAGGAAATGCATGGAAATTGCAATTTCATTTGAGCCCACTAATCAATAAATCAAATGTCTTGAATACATGTATTTGGGTGAAAATGAAAACCCCAAAATAGGCGCCATTTTACTGACAGTATGTAGCCACCTCTACTAGATAAAAGACATCAGCTCTCATAAAACACACACACACACTGGAAACTTTGCTGCAATTAATAGAGAGGTTAAAATACAGGTAATTTTGCCATACTTATACCTGTACTTGTAGGGAGTGACGTCATCCCTATGGACAATTAACTATAGCTATGTTAATCTGTCCATAGAAGTGACGTCACTCGTTACAAGTACAGGTACAAGTATCACAAAAATACTTGTATTTTAAACTGGCTATTATTGTCACAGCCAATCATATCTAATAAGTGTGAACAACTTAAATATCACTTGTTATACAAGGGAATTTAAGCAGCTAGTTAACATTTTTTGGAAACATAAATTTAACTTTCGCTGCATAAATTTGGATAGGTATAATTACTTGTCAAATTGGCGTCATTATGAAGGGTTAGGGAAAGAGGGAAGGGGTATTCTATGGGGTTAAAGTCCCCACCAGACATTTTCACAAAAAAGTGTAAAAACTGGCAACCAAATAATAAACAAGCTGAAATATTTTGTAATCAATCAGTAATCAATGTAAATCTAGCCAAAGCTGCAGTCAAGAAACCCAACTTTCATTTTTTAAAAATCACAGATTGAAGAAATTTTCCCAAAAAATGCATGGGAGTTCCATTTCTACAATACGTGATCATTGACACGGTGAAAATAGGCACTGCTAAATTCAATAAACACATTTGAAGAATATCTGAATTTTGGAGCAGGTGATTTCTTGGGGGGAAATTGGTTCAGTTATGAGGTGAATAGGGTCTGTCAAGCAGTTTTTAACACATTTTTCTATGCACCCAAATGCCATTACTTTACCATCAAAATAAATAACTCCCCAAAAATAGCAAAATAGCCTTGTTTTCAACTTGTGCCCTGTTGAAATGGCATCGCAAAAGTAAAATTAACAAAAAATCTAGCTGTCGATCTGGCCTATCGTAAGAATCAAATGATTATGTGCATTATTTTAATGCCAAGTTTATTAAACTTGTACATTTTGGCTGCATCGTGTTTGTTTTTCTAGATAGATGTAAAAAAACAGAGATGAAAATAAAACAAAATGGCATATTCAAATACAGTAAATATTTTATATACAAATGTAATTAACACACTGCAGCTAGACGCTTCCTATTGATCATTATTTCTTTCATTTTGATTAACATGCATTCTCCTTTAATTACTTTTAATGGGAAAGTCAGCTTGTTGTTAGTTATTTTAAAAAATACAAAATAATTAAGGAACAATACCATATTATTTGAAAATGCTTTTCACAGGAAGCATCCATTTTAAAAAAAAATAAGTGGGGGCATCTACTGGCTAAGTTGGTTATGTACTATACAATTTTTATCATTCATCTTAACTATTTTATCATCTACATAACTATTCAAAAGAGAAAAATACATCCATACATGAACACTTTTAATAGTTTAATTTACAAAATTAACTAGTAGATGGCACCAATCATTTTTGTAATAATATGGTAAAATGATGTATTTTGAAAAATGTAATTATTATTTATTATGTATTTCAGAAAAAAAAATGCTTTTTGAATTACGGCAAGGCCTGAGTTCCAATTTCAGTTTCAACGCAAGTATTCATTTTTATTTGCCTGTATTTAAAAACAAAATAACTTGCAACAAGGTGACACTTTCCATTTAATGTTCAAACTTATAAATATCCACATAAGGAATTTCTTAAAGTCAAATTAAAAATGGAATGACAACTGCATTGAACTACAACTAAAAGCTTCTAAGGGCAATTTTAGATTATTATATAGTAGACTGTAACGTATTCCAAAGCCATCTTTGCTGACAAGTTTTGGCCCAAGTTACCAGGAGATTGACCATTTTTACACGATTAAAAAATTTAATCTAGGTGTATATATATGGGTTCCATAATTGTTCCACCAATAAAAAAAATGATCTCAAAAAGCACTCATTTTGCATATTTCAAAATCGTTTTTGATAGAAATGCTTCATTTGAGGGATTGAGGGATAAAAAGAAATGTTCCCACAACGGGTTTATAATTGAGAGCAATGTTAGAAAAACAAAAAAGCCAAATTTAGATTTATAGGCAGTGTGACGTCATGAACACATTTTTTTCCAATCTACAAAATACAACCTCATCATGCCAGCTGTAACCCTTTAATTATAATTTATGAAAGCAATGGAATTGCCTACATTACAAATATTCCCCAGAAATTATATATATATATAATTTATTAGTACAAATCAAAATGGCTGCTGGTGTATCACTTAAGTGTAAATTCCATGGGAGCAAAGGAAGGCATACAAATAACTTGCAGAAATTCAAGACAACTGATTCCCCCTTTCCCCCAAATATTTTTTGTAAATTTACCCCCATTTACTGGATCTAGAAAAATTTCATAGGAGAACTGTGGATTGGAGGGTGAAGAGGGGGGGGGGAGGCAGAGCAATGAGGGCCCCATCATCCCCCTTTAACTCAACCTCTTAAAAATGCTCTTACCAAATAAAATAGGAGCAATTTGTTGACCTTATTACCCACTTTACTAACTTGATGACAGAAACAATGTTGTTGCAATTTCGTGTATCTGTTGGTTTGCAAAAGTTCAAACCAACACAACACTTATCGGAATGTAGCCAAAATTAAACTATCCATCAGCACATGTTCTGTTAACTCGCGTAAAAATACATGCTGGACTAGTAGACTTGCATTATTTTCGAAGAAAACAGGAAAACGAAAAAAAAAACTACAAGAGTAGCATTTAATTAATTTTGAAATAAATTCAAAGAAAAATTCTACAAATCCAGCACATAAAAGAAAAAAAAAATAGCGCAAAATACTTTCGTATTTTTAAAATTTTGCATTGAAAGGTTTTCGGCCAATTCACAATTAAAGTAGCTAATTGCAAAACGTCAGCCTTAGCTGATCTTTTCAATTAAAAACTGCCTGTTACAAAAAAAAAACGTCTCACACACACATAAACTTATTTGTAAAAATAAAATTGCAAAAAGAAATTTGGAAGCACAAATATGAGAAAAAAATATTTAAGCAAGTCCGCCATTTTCCAAAAAGTTTTCTAGTAAAAACCAAACCCTGACTAAAATTCAATGGGCCACTTTCCCCAAAATCCTTAGTTTTATTGTTTGAACTTTTGTTTTAGAAGTCAAATTTTTCTCACACCTACTCCTAATTCAATTTAGTCTTAAATTAATTAGGGAGTTATATTTTAAAGCCATATTTCATTGCAATATCCATTTTCTGTACTATTATATCAATACAAATTTAAAAAATAAAGCTGGACTCCCATTACAGATTTTTTGTTTAAAAATGGGGCCTAATTTTCCCCACATTTTGGAACAAAAATTTTGTAACAAAAGTGCAGCTTTAAGGAAGTTTAAGCAAGTGGCCCATTGCAATTATGCAACATTTTAACTCCAAATTTGTCCCCCACAACGTCTTTCCAAATGCCCCATTCATTATGTTGAAATATTTACACAATATAAAAATTTTATATATATATAAAGGCAAGCCACAATCGTATTATGGAAAGTCATATGCCTTTTAGCAAAAATATTAGTGCACAACAACGCATTTTTGATTAATTTTAAAACGAGTTCACAGACAAATATTATACATTAACAACTTCTCCCACCTTTATATAGCGTATTTTTGAGCTGTTGCTTGGGTCACCTTTATTAGTTTCTTCGGATTGAGGGTCCAAGTCGGAACCGGCTTGGTCTTTTGGCACTCGTTTTATTCGGGGTGGCAAAGGTGGGGGGTCATCATCCGTAATCTCATCAGCCATTCCCAATCGTCCCAAAGATGGCAGGCCAATCATACCAGAGTCTACAAAAAAAATTAAAAAATCTTTTGTAAAAAGTTTAATAAATGCCATTTTTAGACAAATGACAATATTGATTTCCAATCTTGGCAAACAATGTTAGCAAACATTTTTAAGGGAAAGTCCCACTTTGAAAGAAGTGGGTTAAGAGGAAAAGCATGGAAATTGCAGTTTGATTTGAGCCAACCAATCCATAAATAAAAATTCCATACATGGATTTGGATGAAAATTATAAAGTCAAAATAGGCACCATTTTACTGACAGTATGCAGCGCCCTCTACTGAATAAAAGGCTTCGCTCTCATAAAACATGTAGACACGCACGGCCTAGAGGGCGCTGCCAACTTTCAGTGTCTGCTTAAATCCGTGGGAAAATGGCGCCTAACATGTATTTAGCAAATGTATTGATTTCTTAAATATGGAAACTCTGCTGCAATTATTATTGTCTCAACATTCATATCTAATGAATGTGTGCAATTTAAAGATCACTTGCTACAAAGTGGGAATTCCCTTTAACATTTCCCAGTTCACACTTGTCAAAAAAGTGCCAAAATATTGAAAGATGCTGTTGTTTGCCAAGATATTGAATTTGTCAATATTGTTCACTTTTGCAAATGACAAATGTTTCTTAACCTTCCAGATGTTACAATCTGGAACTTTCTATTAAAAGGCCAAAAGAAACAAAATCAAAAAACTATCCAATGTATAACAAGATAGAGACTTACAGTTAGTAGCTAAATAAACAGCATTAATACAGAATGAAAGGACGGTTGCTGCTGCCAAGGTTAATCTAAAATTAACTCTGTGTAGAGAGGCGCTATTAATTGCTTATTATCCGTTTAAGACTAGCGAACGTTTGTAGCTAAGCCCCAAAAAGTCAAAGATGATGTCAAATACTGTGATTTGTCACTAAGTGGCCATATGGCGCACGAGCTATAAATGAGTGTTATTGTAAACACAATTTATAACCAACCAGCCCAAGTAAAAAAATAAATACAGAATTACACATTGCAAAAATCTGTCACTAACCTATGTTAATACTATTAAAGGGCCTTTTACACCAAAGAATAACTTCATATCCCAGCAAACAAAAATGTTCCATAATAAACCGCAGAATTTCGGCAGTTTTTCTGTATTTCTGATTTTAAAAACTGCAGAAAAACCGGAGTTTTACACACAAAAAATCCTGCAATTTTTCCAGTTTTTCTGCACGTTTTCAAACCCGATATTCTACAGTACTTTCTTGCTGGGATATAAGAACCAATAACATACCCTATAGGAAATGTCCAAAGTAGGGAGAAAAAGTCTTTTAAGCTAAACATGTCCGAGTGCATAACTTATAAATGAAAATCTCTTGAAGAAATGAATGATAACATCAGCAGCTAAAGCTTGGCGATGACAGCGCTATATCTCACCCTTGCCAGTGTGCGTGAATGTGCACTTAACGATTCATGCTTCATGCCGTGTTACCAAAAAAAACCAGCCAGCAGGATTCCCAAAGTGTGCAGAAGATGAAATATCTATTTCTGGCCTTAGAACCATTTATATCTCTAGAACTCAGTACCTGTGATGTGTATGCAGCGCCAAACTTAAAGATCTGTCTCCATTATACCTGTTGCCTCTGGTGCAGCCATGCCTCGAGGCAGTGATGCTGCCTTCTTGGTTGGGGCATCCTCGGATGAACAGCGGCCGTTTCCAGACACCATCTTTGGAGGCAGTTCGGGAGGGGTTTCGACAGCACCATCATCAATACTGTCACCTTGAATGGCGCTTCCACGGTTACTGGCACCAGAAGCATCTTCACTAGATGCATCCCCAGATGCTGAAAATTCTCCTAATTTAGAAATGAAATTGTGCCAATTGCATTGAATTTTTCAATTCAATTCAACTCAGTATCGCACAATCAGCTTAAATAATGCCATCATATGGAGTAGACATCTAATGTGAAAAATCAAGTACTATCTTATTTGAATTTCTAGAATTCCAAATTCTGGAATAGCCAGGTTTAACCAATTTATGGTTTCCTCTTATTCAAAATTTTGAATTTTACCTTTGTTTTTAAGTAATTTTAACAATTAAATAAATGGGGAAAGAAAAGCAAGACATAGTTGGGATTTTAATACTATTGCGAAAAGAATATTAGACCATTTAAAAAAAATACTTTCATAACTTTTTCTAATTGTAGTCACGTGTTTTAGACAAATTTAGGAAAATAAGAAATTATTGGATTTACAAATAAACATAACAGTTCCAGCTTAAAACATAGGAAATATAATATTACTTTACAGCCCGCCATTGGGAAATCTAGAAATTTCCTGCTAAACAAACTGATGAACCTGTGTGATCAACCTAGGCGTTCAAATGCATGATCTCAAGACAAATATAAAATGGATTTCACTATATTTACAAAATGTTAATCTAATACCTCAAGAATCCTTAGGAGTTTAGACGTAGTTAAAAATTGTATATTCCACTTACCAGATTTCCTGATATCGCCACCAATCATGGATCGCGGTCTTGGTTTTGGTGCAATCGGCGGAAGTCGGAATTTTGAAGTAGCTGCCACTTTATTAAGTAAGGCTGGATTTTTATCGAATAAGGGACTAGCATCTATATTGCAAAGTACATTTATACCAATGAGTCCTTTCTGATTTTCAAACATGACTAGAAGTTCTTTCAAAAATGGCTTTACCTGCTTTAACTTTTGCTCCAGGAGAGGAAGGATCTTTTGGAGAGCTTTGAGGCAAATTTTCTACCTTTGAAGTATCCGAAATAATTGGGGAAAGTCTTTGAGCTGTTGAATTCGAAACTTGTTGAGGGCTCGGTAATGGTGATTTCTCCTCTTCTTTGCTAGTTGAACTTTCCACCTAATATAATGCTATACTTAGTTTTCTTATCATGCAATTATATTGCATATTGCACAGATATAAAATAATGATTTCTGTCAATATTCTCTACTTGTCAACAAAAAAAGCCTCAAATATAGCTTACTTTATTTTGTGCTAAAGTTGACATTCTTTTTTCTTGTCTAGCCCTAAATTCGGCCAGAACATCATCACCCATACCAATTTTAGGAAGGCCAGGTTGCCTCCTTAAAACTGGGCTTGGCTTGGTAAGGTCCTCTTGCTTCGCACCATCAATTTCTGCAAAATGTAGAAATAAGAAGTAACAGCAGAATAGCACGATTTACAAACTACTGAAATATAAACCGAGAAAACAAGAATTCCTACAAAAGAGTTAATAAAGAAACAAAGACAGACGAAAAGCAATTCTTTCACTTTGTGCCACTGAATATCTAAACACTATAGATTGCATTAAACTTAAATCCCATAATTTCAAAAATAAATTCAAGAGGCCGTCCATGAATGACATCATGCAATTTTGGTCTAGCAGACCCCTTCCCACCAGGCGCAAGATGTCAAATACATGGATGCCCCTTACAACTATGCAATATCCGTGATATTTCCAAAACAATAAATTGAACGAAGTTTGCAATTAAAAAGTAAAGTCATATGGCAACAAAGTATCTAGAAATAGCTGCAGTCAAAAAACCTGTGCAAGCATGCAACCTAAGTAAAGAAGAAGAATTAATTCTAAAAATGGTAGAATTTCTAAATGACAGGTATTATTTAACAAACAAACACTAAATATGCAATATATGAGGACAGGCAAATAACTATAGTGATACCGAGCAAAAGAACGGCGTAAATATCCCATTACTGGCAATTACAAGTCAATGGAAATTTACGC
>JAQIXP010003189.1:0-13494 GCA_034700285.1 Proteroiulus fuscus
GCATTGCCAACCAAATCCAGGTATTCGGATCATTTTATTTATTGATAGATATTGTCAAATGCAATCGCAATTTCCATGTTAATTATAATTTTTCGCGCACTTTTTATTAAAACCAACTTGTTTCAAAGTGAGACTGCTTGAAGGGCAGATTTGAATTCTTTTGTTTATATTCTAGTTTTGATCGCAGTGCTCAGTTTCGGCTATTTTTCTGTATAGGCCTACAGTGCAATTTAAATTGCTTTGTAATGCGAAGAATTCCTTCTTAGTTCTCAAAACCTTATGACTGCATTTAGCTACAATCTTACCATATCATGTATTTAAGCTTAACTTTGCGTTATAGAATTGCTTTCGTTTATAGCTTGTAATTTACTAAAGCGCCTCTTGAGATTGTCATAATATAAAGCTACATGTATCGATATTCACTTCATCACTAAAACCAATATTTTATCAACTCACACACAAATATTTTCTTTAGATCTATACTTGCTAAATCAATATCTTATCTCATGCAGGTAACTTACACCCTGAAGCATTGCCAATGATACGTTACAAGAGGCGTTTTTAGTGAAAATAATACATTTTATAGGAAAGTTTTTATTTTCTCCTTAAAATAAGCGATTGGTTATGGATCATGTACTCAAATGTTGGGGCATTCTTCGAGATGCATTATTAAGCTTTCCGTTATTAATATTTATGAAGAATTGTCATGCAATTGACTGCTTTATTCTTCCGCTTCCCACAATACTTCACGATAAGAATATCGAATCTTTTTCCTTATACCGTATAGCTGTGCATGAGTACTGTTGAGAAATTTTTTGACTTATTTATATTTTCATCTCCCAAAAAGTTGATCGAGATGTTGCACGCCTTTGTCCTGCATTTATTTTATTAAAATTCTGTTTATGGCATTTCTGACGTATACCAGTATAAGACTATCATAGCACTTCTTAACTCTTACATAAGACAATCAATATGACTTGCATTTAGGGAAGCATTTAATGTATAAGAACATTATATAACATCCCTCAATGTCATCTTACACATGGAAATATTTTTGACCTATTTCATGGGCAATAGAGCTCCCCTTATATGATTTATATCGCATATTTCATAATGCACATACAGTATATATGTACACAGTATATAGCGTATAATTTCAAAACTTTACTGATGGAGGGATGAGGGCTTGACATATACAAAAATTCCGAACTTGGCAGCCATTTTTCTGTATTCTGCTGTACAAATTTCTGGATTAGGGAAGGGCTTTAGCTCCTTAGCCCCGCCCCAATCCCTTCATAATTGCACAACGGCATTTACATATACTTCTTGAAAACACTTAAGTAAATTAGAATTAAGGTGAATATCCCAATTGCTTTCAAATCAATACTATTCTTTCAAAATGACTCCCGATACTCCCACAGTGCACCGTTTGACAACCCCACCACAATTTTCAGTCATTTTAGACATGTGGACCATTTAGTTGTTCTATCAAGGTTCTATTTTGGTATGGGCTAAACGACAAGTACTGTATAGGTATATATATTCACTCTTTTGAGGGTATGGTGCCAGATATTTACTCAGCGGCCATTTTGCGCTCAAAGTCAAAATGGCCAAGGAATGGTGTGAATGTCTGGCAATTCTACATAAAACATCATTAGTTAAATTTAAATGAAATTAACAATTTATTTTAAAATTGTCATTAGTTTGGGTTTTATTTGAAAATTTAAAGATTGGTTTTCATCCATTTTTTCTTAGATTTTGCTGCTGATAAATTAAAAGTTGCGTCATTTTTACAATTTTTAGAAAGAGCTGATTGGGTTCAAAGGTATTTTTTCCTATTGTTTGTGTATCTGACTTCTCTGAAGGAATTATTAAGAATACCCATGCCAGAGAACAATGGAGATAACCTCACCCCATGGTGTATCACAAACCTACAATAAAACTTCGTTTTAAAAATTTCTAAATAAACTCAGATATTGTACTTGGATTTATTTCCTTGGATTTGGCCAATATTTTTTGAATAAAAATGAAATAAAGAAATGTAAAGAATTGTAGTATAATACTAGCCTCAAAAACTAAGAGAATACGAATTTATTATGAATACTACGATTAAGAAAATTTTGATTTACATGAAATTATGAAAATTATCTCAATGATTGCAAAAATGTAATTCTAACATTCTGCAAGGTTAGAGAAGACATTACACATTATATCAATGTAAATAGACATGCAGATTTAGATATTATTTCTATAACAGAATATTTTAAGTTCCTGACTATTTCACAAATTTTCAATTCGATTTTCACAAATCGCAAGCTCATAATAATGCTCAAATGAGAAATTTTGAATTCTCAACTTTCAATAAATTGAATTTGAATGATTCCAATGACGAGCCTTTCCCCCATTTCTAACAAATGGCGCTAAAAGTAAGATTTTACGATTCAGGTATTCCTGAAATCAGGCAAAATGGTACCTAAAAATTGTGATTTCCCATTACTGGCATAAGTTAAATTCCATTATCATCATTTCATTTCTACATTTTGTTCAAATGCTTAACAATTAAAAAACCCTTGTCACGAAGCCTAAACTTCCCCTTTAAAAATATAAACAAAAAATTCGTTATAATTACACTTTATACATTAACACAATTCACGATAACCACACAAGTACGACTTTACCACCAACGACAAAAATTCCATACCCAAAAAAATCACGTAATTTACATTCAGAAAAAAAAAATTAATTCCCACTTCCAACCAAAAACGCAAGATTTCATGAACTCCAACCATCATTACAATATTACTCATTTTTTCTCCTTTCATGCCAGCATATATAAAATATCTGAAAAGTGTTCGCAGCCAGAAGGGGCCTTTTAAGAAGAGAGAGAAAAAATAGGAGTGAAATGAAGCAGTAAGATAATGAAAAAAAAAAGTGTGGGTTGGGTTTTCACTATAGAGAGTCTCAGCTGGAATATAAGGGCCACAAAATATAAAAAACCGGTGATTAATTTCGATGTAAAAAAGAGGAAAATACCACCAAGCAAAAAACTAAAAAAAAAGAGGCCCACCCGCATTTCTAATAATATATATCCTTAAAGAATATGCGGCAAAATTCCTCACCTTATTATTACTTTGTGTAGTGCATTTCATTGATAGCTAATTTGTCGCTATTGTCTCAATTAGTTTTCCATGGCGAACATTTATCAAGCCCCAATTTTTGAGGTAGAAAAACCAGGAGATTCTGACAAGTGACTATTTTATTAATTACGCTCGGTTACATTTACTAATATTGATAGAAAAAAGGAGCCTGAGATGATGAAGAAAGATTGGGGGTATATGGAAGTTACATTAAGAGAAGAAAAAAAATATATAAAAGTATAGGCTATAGAGCAGAGTTTAAGGAAGACCGTAGAAGTAGAAAAAAAATAATAATCAGTCCCCCCACACAAGCAGCGAGGGGGCCAACTACCCCAAAAATATCCATGTTGGTGACATGCGAATACACAGAATGTAAAAGCCATAAAAAAGAGAAATTGAAGCGAAAAAGAGGCATGGTTTTGTCATCATCATTTTTCTTATATATATAATTTTTCCCCAGCTTTTTTTTCCTCTTATGAAGCCAACATTAATACGTGGTTTATTTCGCATGATACGGTATATATGTCTACAAAAACAGCAGAAAAAAGCCGAAGAAAAAAAAAGCAGAAAAAAAACATAAATTGATGAATGTAGTCGAAGAAATGAAACTAGAAATTTGCTAAGCAAGAAACTAAATGTTCGTTTGATTAGATTTAATTGCGTTTTAAACCCTATAATTTCGCCTGGTGGGTAAAAAGCATCGCCTGGCGACAAATACAAGAAATTGGGGCGTATATTATGGTGACGAAAAACGCATTAACATCGCATGGTATACACAAAGATCTCCGCAAGAAAATGTTGAAAAAAAAAAAAAGTTGAAGAACATGTTATACCAGCTATTAAAAGTGCAATGATGATTACCATTTCTGCTACAGTAACCAGAATAAATATGGTGCATGCATGTTGGTGAGAAAAAAAATTCAAGAAAAAACACTGGGTTTAATGTTTGATTTCATTACAATTATTGTTAGTGAATGAAAAAAGCATTGTGATAAAAAAAACTTGAATTTTGTTCTATGGTATTAAAGCGTATAATTATCAACACGCAAGGGCAGTAAAAATTAAGTGTAGAAATTCATTTGCTTATGAACCATATAATTAAAGCAATGCTGCATGCAATTAAAAGTAGGTTTAATTAATTTTCTTATGCGAAATTATAATGTTAGACGAGGGTATTCTGGAAGAGTTAAGAGGCAAAAAGATGCGCCATTAAAATAGCGTAATATATAAAAATGAAATTTGCAAATAAATAAGTGCATTATGATGGCTTTAAAAAAGATAAATTAATTTTAAGATATGTGAAAATACTTTCCAAGAGATCCTAAAGTACACATGTATTTTTCCCTAAATTTCTTCTTCCATTAGCTACCACATTGCAAATGATTGTTCATTTCTAAAATAAAAAAAAAACTACCAACAAAATTTAAGAAATATTTTCTTTCATTATTTCCAATTCAAAGGTTTACACTAAAAGTATGGTTTTCCCCCACATACATCAATAAGTCAACAAAATATATGATTGTTTTTATAAAAAACTAGAAGTATTTCTAAGTATTTTCTAAAAACACGAAGCCCAATTGCGCTTGTATACTTAAATTTAGAAGCAAAAACAGACATCCAAATATTACAAAGGCGTTTTCCAGAGTAAATATTATCCAACTTAAAAATAATTCTATGAATTGTTTTCTTTTACTATATTTTAAATATAGTAAAACTGAAAACACATGTGAATTCCCAAGAAATCCCAAGTCAAAATTGTAATTGTCAATTGAATTATAATACACTATGTTTACCATCATTTTATTAAATAAATATAACATTAATATTTCTGGAAATGTGGCATGCACGTATTTTTTTTTATAAATGGTATATGTTAACTTTTTTGTCTAAAATTTAGTTTAAAAAAATAGCAATATTAATAGCATTTTAAGTTTTAATTTCAATTTTGAAATGTTTATAAGTATTCACCCTGTATTTAGCTTAAATAAAGTTTTTTCCTTAAAAAAATCCCAGTATGATACTCAAAATTCAGGTAAATGTTTTCTTATAAAAAATGTCCAGTATGATACTCAAAATTCAGGTACGTTTCTAGGAATTCCAATATTCCAGTAAATACCCTGTTATACAAGTCGGGTCTAAAGCAAAGCGGTTTCCAATAAAGCATCTAGCCAAAAGTTAAATGGCCACAGCATTAGAGAGTTGCACATTAAATATTTAGAAAGTTTACAGAAAGATTTCAATTAACCTAAAGTTGCACTGTGTAAATAATAGCCCAATGCAAAGTAAACGAAATAGCCTAGTGAAAATTTTCTCTGATAATAATTAAAGTGAAAATACCTGATATTTTCATAAATTTCAAAGTCTTTGATTTCTCCCATTTCTCTGACTTTCCCTAATGGTATAGGTATACCCTGAATTTCATAGTAGAAAAATGCGTTATAGAAAGGATTGGAAAACCGAATAGGCTCAAATCTATAAAATGAAACATTCGAATTTTACGGAATTATCTCCAAAAGATAGTATATTAAAATAAAAATCAAGTCAGCCCCAAAAAGTTCATCTGTTCCACCATGCACAAATAATACTCAGAACTAAATCGGATTTTTCAGGACAATAGTAACAAGACTTGGTCAGCTTTATCTTTAGTTCATAGTATATATACCAACTAGGATACACAGTTTCAATTAGTAAGTCTCAAGACTTATCAACAAGTTTCATTTTTATGTAGGCTACTCTTAAATTTAAATCAACTTCATATTATAAGTCAGAAAACGATTAACTCGCAATTAACAGATGGTTATTGCTGACTGAGCTCTACAAACATGGCAAAAAAATGAACTAATTTTAGCAGGAAATGTTAAACATATTATAGATTTTTCATATAAATCAATTCAAAAAACCACAAGAAAACAACTTTGCTGCCCGATGACAGGCAACCTCACATAACCTACCTGTTAGCAGTGATTGCCTAACTCATGAGCAATATCTCTATCAAAAATAATATTCAATATTACAACATAACATAACCTAACAATGGCATTCCACCCTTAAAGCTGCACTGTCTTGAATAAATTTTCTTCCAAATTGAGGCTCAAAGCACGTGCCAATTACATTTCGTTTGCTGGCGTATGCACGTGCATTGAGCCCCATTTTGGAACAAAATTTCTTCAGGACAGCGCAGCTTTAAAATATTTGATCATGATAAAAATCCTGCGTGTGGCTAGAGGTGTAAGCCTTCAAATAGTTCTCAACCGAAAGGCTCAGCATTACATAAGTATAACCTGTGGTCTACTTGAAAATTAGATTTTAATTCAGTACAGATGTATAGAGATGATTTGCCTATTTTATTTACTTGGTAATGCTGTTTACGAATTGGATTCATTTGAGCACGTGAATTGCACGTGAATATTTCATGTTTACTTGCCCAATTTGTCACGTGCAAGCCATGTGCCCTACGGAACACGTGCATATATTCCACTGATATTCTCTCAATTTTGCACGTGCTCAACGTTCGAAAGCAGAAAAACCGCGCCACCTTCCAGCAAATATTCACAATACAAATGTACAACAATGGTTTTATAGTGCCTCCCACTATAGCGAAGACTTACAGCTTTACTACGTTACAGGAATAAAATTGTCCTAAATGAAACTAAGTTTGTCCCTCACCCGTTTCACCATTTCTCCCCACATTTCATTTACTTTTTTACCTCAGTATAAAAATGTGCCATGCACATAGCCATGCATTTGGCCAACGTCTCCGTTAGTCAGATTTATAATTGATGAGTTAAGTGGTGTGCTACACACTTTCGTGTATTTCCAAACAATCAATTTTAGATGGTATAGGAAGACTGATTAATTGTTTAATGCATATATATATATATGCACCCTAGTTTCGTATACATTTACACGCTGGCCTACATGATGGAAAATGGGAAAAAAAAGAAGGGATGAAAAACTACACTTGGTGCAAGGAATGGCACCTCACAAAAGCAAAATCATAGATAGGGTGGCGCTAAAATTTATTATTAAGTACAAAATATGAAATTTGAGTCTTAAGAAAAATGAAGAAAAAGAATGAATAACACTTACAAAATTTGTATATGCATTCAAAAATTACTCTAGCATAATTTGTAAATAAGTAATGGTATTTCTACGCTAAAGTTATTATAGAAAAATTCTCTATGATACAGAAAAACATTCTTTAAAGAAAATTTTAATGCAGACCTAATCTTTTAATTTTTACTTATCTAGTATGGCTCATAGCATGAATAATGAATTTTTTGAAATACGCAACGTTAGAGTGGGAAAGAAAACGAAAATCACTATAAAAATTTCATATGAGAAAGACGGCTTTACATTTTTAAGTGTAAATAAAAAATACATTCAACGTAAAGTAAATTAAAGAAAATCATAACAATACTTTTTCTTCATTGTAGTTAACAACTTCATTTCATGACAATTATTTTTTTATGCAAATAAAGCTCAGATTATTCAAAAATCGCAATGCTGTTATTACATAATGTTCCAAAAATCTTAGAACGTAGTATGAGAAATTTAGCACTATAGCTACAATTACACCAATATTGCATATAATGTGATAAACGGATATTAAATTTAAAAAAGCGCTGAGAGTAGTAATGCGATTAAAGGGAAAGCCCCACTTTGAAGCAAGTTGATTTTAGGAAAATGAACATGAAAAATTAGGTAATAAATGTAAATTGCAATTTTATTTGAGCATACCAATTAATAAATAAAATCTCCCGAATACACGGATTTGGTTGAAAATGAAAAGCCCATTTAGGCGCCATTTTCCTGGCAGTATGTAGCGCCCTCTACTGCATAGAAGGCATCAGCTCGCGTGAAACACGTACACATGCATGTCCTAGAGGGCACCACCAGCTTACTGTCTGCTGAAATTTATGGAAAAATGGCGCCTAACATGTATTTAGCAAACGTCTTGATTTCTTGAATATGAAAACTGCTGTAATTATATTATTATTGTCACAGCCATTCATATCTAGTAAGTGTGAACAACTTAAGTATCACTTGTTACAAGGTGGGACTTTCCCTTTAAAACAAAGTGGTGTGTGACAAAAAACATTCTGATGAAGACAAAGTGAAGCCAAAATTGAATGATTCCAATGGTGACCCTCCTCCTCTTTAATAAAACGTGGCATTAAAATTTCTGAGATGTTATAGAGATTTCTAAAAGTTTCTGAGATTCAGATATTTCTAAGATTAGACAATACGGTGCAGTCCATGTTTTACATCAAAATTGAGACTGCTCATTAATAATACATTAATAATAATAAAAATTACTTTTTATTTACTTTTTGTTCTAAACCCTAGCATTAAAAAAGCACTGGCCATGAAGGGATATACTTTATCTTTAAAAGGCAATAAAATAATTTCAATTTTTGACCATTTCAATTTGGAAGGAGCCTGAGTTGCCAAAAATCAGTTTGAATCATTTCGGCCCAATTCCACATTGGATTCAAAGAATTTCAATTGGATTCCTACCAACTGTATTCACACGTGATTCACTGATCACAGGACTTAGTAAAAGTGTCCACACTCCTCAGTGTTATTTGAACTGCCCTTATGGTTTATCCTTCCAATTACTGCTTAAAATGGAATAGTTGCAGAGTGTTCGTTAGTGCTAATACCCTTCGTCACTTGTCGAAAGAACGAGAAAAACGTAGGGATTTTCCCCCCATCATCCATCCATTTTGTATATTGCATTTTTTGCTCACTTTCCTCCTCCAATTGAAATCTTGACTTTTGCTTTGATGTGTGGATGCACTTACTCTCGTACTTCTCTTTTTTTTCATGTTTTTCTATCTATTCTTTTTTTTTTCTTTCCCTGGATCCCTCAATGTTTTCCAACTCCTATATACTCCATGCATGGCCATTTCTTGTGTGTGTAATTAAAGAGTGCGCATCTTGTCAATGTGTTTGTCACGACGTTTCAGCTTAACGTCTTCCAACAACCGATTTAGCCAAAACAAGGGGATTTCTCCTAAACGTCCTGTCATTTAAACACTGAAAGATCAATCAGTTTCTCACCCATTAGGAAATTCTGTTTGTAGATGGCGTTGCAAGCAGGACCCTCGGCCTACTTTTTCTTGAGTGTTTGCCATCTAATAGCACTCATTCCTATTTAAATTTGATTAAAAGTAAAATGAGTCCCCCCAAATACTCTCATTCTCGGCTCCTTCTCCATTTCAAACTGTGCTTCTAAGAAAAATGCTTACTGAGCTTGATCACTTGGACATTAAGTCCAATTTTATGGGTCGGCCATTAATGGCATAACGGTTAAACTTTACGATTGATTTCCGGCATTAAACCATAGTTGGGGTAAGAACCAACTCAGATCCATGCACCAGTTGTTTGCAAATGAGAAGAAATCACATGCCTCACTATTACAAATGTTTTCTGCCTTGGAAACATTACATACATTTTTTTCTCCAAAACATAAATATTAGAGAGGTGGCAAAATTTAGTGAAATTATTGACGAAAATTTATAAAACGAAAATTAAATTGGGAAAAAGTCAGTCGTGTATGCATTTGTATATATATTTAGTATTTGAGGTTGCAAAAATAGAAAATTTCGTTCAATTTTATCAAAATCCTGTGAACCAACGACGAATGGGAGCAGTGTGGCCAAATACAAATACTGCCTAGTTGTCCCTACCTAAATTTGTGGGTTTCCAGCTCTTAACTACTTATATCTGACAGCATTGAGTTTTCGTTTTATTTATTTCAAGTCTCATTGAAAAATACGACAAAAATAAATCATTTTGTAAAATACAATCTGTCTTTTCGTGAATATATGAAAATTGACAGGATATGACATCATCAAAAGAAGCTTTCGTGAATTACTTTACAATTAACGAAAATTTTCAACCTTTATTCTCCCTAAAATCACAGGAATTTCTTAATATTTCTAAAAAAAATAGGATTCTTTTTACAAAATACAAGATTGTTATAGTAATCATTCCTCAAAATCATGAGAATATTTACCAAAAATAAACCATTCCATTTTAGGAAGAAATTTTTTCTCTAACTACAGAAATACACGTACTTTAGATTTTTTTTTTAATTTTTTAAAATTGTAGAAAATTGTAAATGAATTTATTATGACTGCAAGTATTTCTATCTAATTGATATTAAAAACCATTAAACACTACAGTTAAAACTACAAAATTACAATGAGGTAAGTCTACATTGTAGCCACGCCCATTCTTACCCTGCATGCACTCTGATAAGAAAGTCACCTAACGTGCAGAGCGCCTTTACACCAAAATTTTTAAATTTTGCCTAAAGTTTCCCGGGCTAAGGATGCTTATGCTATACATAATACACATTCTCGGTAAAAATTGATTTTTCCACGTAAAACTCTGAACAGGAACATTGGCTCGTATCACCTTTCCGACTAAACTGTCAAAAGTCAATACAAATTTGCTAGCCAATAGCAATTACCATAATTATTATTAACTTAATAAGTATATGTGCAAAAGCGGCAGTTAGCCCTCCTCCTCACCTGTTTACAATACACGTTATATTCCAGAGTTTTCCAACTTTTGGAATTAATGGGCTTAAATCAACCTGGAATTATTAATACGCGGTCCCTATAGATGCACTTTCCTCTCACCTGCAGGACCCTATAGTTCCCATCCCTTCAATTTTCTTGTTTCCTGTTTCTTTATTGTAAACGTCCGTTCAACAAACAAAATGGCTAATTGTTAGTCTTGCATTTTCACAACGATTTGCCACGAAACTTCTACAACGTTGCAAAAGCAAACGGCACGCAACCAACTTTTTACCACGCAATGAATTATTTTGCCATTACTAATTTTGCCTTGAATTCGGACTACGTACTTCCATCCGCCCACACACACACACACACTAAAGCAAACACAGGGGAGGGAGGGGGACCCTAATGGGCACAGGACACTCACTTATTCGAAAAAAAAAATAATTTTTTTAAAAATAACTTGCCACTGTTTTGGCCTTCATTGCCATTTCATTTTTCAAAATAGTCACTAGATGCAGTTCACATGTTCAAGTTTACTGATACTCTTATTGCAATTTTACATCAAAATCAGACCCAGATGATATGGATTCCTGGATCCAAGTGAGCACTGAAAATGATCAGATCCAGTGGATCTGGACTTAAAGCTGCACTGTCCTGAAGAAATTTCGTTCCAAATTGGGGCTCCTAGCACGTGCTAATTGCATTTGATTTGCTAGTATATGCACGTGCACTGAGCCCCATTTTTGGACAAAATTTCTTCAGGACAGTGCAGCTTTAATCTAATGCTTCCTGCACACTTGCACGTTTTTCTTAATTTTACGTTCTTAAAAAGTGAAAAAAATGGCGTCTTAAGTAGCTTAAGTGTCACTTAAGAGACAAACGTAAGGATACGTTTGTGTTCTATTTTTACGGCATTCTTAATGGCAATGGTGTCAAATAGGCGGAGCTTAGTAACAACTCTACCAATCAACATTCAGCATTTGTTACCTGTGTGTGGAGGTGAAAACGTAACTTATGGACGTAAAATTAAGGAAAACGTGCAAGTGTGCAGGAAGCATAAACGTTGTAAGCCTAAGGCAAAAAGAAAGCATCTATCTTTACAATGCTACATTTGTATTGTGAATATTTGCTGGATGATGGTGCTGGTTTTCTGCTTTAGAACGTTGAGTACGTGCAAAAAATGAGCAAGTATCAATGGAATATATGCACGTGTTCTGTTCTCGAGCAATTCTCGTGCTCAACTGAATCCAAAACAGAAACAGCATCACCAAGTAACAAAATTATAGAAATCATATTTGGAAAATTCCACCGCCATCTTGGTATCTATTCGATTCAATTGGATTTAGTCTGATTTACCTGAAACTAGACTGGATACAATTTCCTTTGGTTCCAGGGCAAGATCTGTAAATAATTTAATTTGATTTGACATGATCCAATATGATCTGGACCTGATCTAATATTTTTATAACTATATAAGTGTAGGTATGCAATCAGACTGACTACAGGCTGATGAGCTGATTTGATTTTTGACAAATGCAGTTACCACAGTTACTGTAGGCCATCTAGTTAATTCAGAACATTTCAAATATGCAACCTTGATGACGTTACTTATAGCAATTTCATAATGTGCTAACAAAAAATGATGTATTTTTCCAAATTTTCATTGAAAAATCTTATCTACCTATAGGTCGACTCTATACAATCATGCCCATGTATCTATAACTGATACAAACAACTGTAATTCATTAGATTATTTGCCCAACCGAGTACGTTTTCCATTTCCCCCGAAAAACAACACGATCACGAGTATATACATGAAGTAGTACAATGACTCACGACTACTACACTACAGTTGTGTTATTCGTCCACAGGCCTATAGTTGAGGGCATCAGGGTTCACAATTGCAACTCCACCCTCGTACAAAAGCCCTTACTTAAACAATGACAATAAGACAAAGGAGAAAACACAACAGCTGCACTCGGTCCCACGTTGTTTTGCTACATAGTACATGTACTACTCAAAAGGTTTAAACCTGATTGGGTTTTGTGTTTTCCTCTTTTCACCTTTTTTTCCTTTCTCAGCTCCTCCACCCCCCACCCCCCTTCAACATTTGCAAAGTATAAAACTTTGCAAGCTTTCAGTAGACTGGTATGTCTATGCCATAGCCAAAAATTGGGCAGTTCCCTTCACTGCAAGACTGCAAAATTTCTTGAAAATAAATGGCACATTTGGAGAAAAATTACTTAAAATGGACGTAGGGAGCATTCCAATACTACATAACGCAGTGAGGGGAGGGGCTGATACATTATTGCACGGCAGACTTTAGCAATTTGTTTCATACCTTTTTCATTTTTGTATTTGATAGACAAATAGCAATATTGGCTGTAATTTTTTTTCGTGAAACAGATCATCATAAAATATTTGAGAAAATTTTCTTAAATAATGGGCAAATTCAATGACACAGGCAGCGCCACTAAGGTGACATGCAAATATGACGTCATAAAAAACTCCAATTTTTAGTACCCCCACCGCTAGTCATCATAAGTAGGATTCGACCATAAACCCCCTCCCCCCTAATCCTATGTAGGATTTCCAGGAAATCCTACGTAGGATTAGGGGGGAAGGATTCCAAAAAGTTACAACTGCCTTATCAACAGTTATTTTCAAAGAGCAACCTCAAAAAGTTTGCAGAATGTTTAAATAAAATTATTAAGGGCCAATTGTACCATCAACAGTTATCTATTAATCCTGGGTTATTTTGATCATGTGACTGATTTGGGCCAATGAAAATTCAGGAATGTAGAGAAAACCTAAGATTA
>JAQIXP010003190.1:0-13493 GCA_034700285.1 Proteroiulus fuscus
TTTTTCTTTTTAAACGCAGAGAATTATGGGAAAACGCTCGGTAGTCAGCGCCATTTACGACAAAGATTTGAACTTCATTGGATAACACATTTTCTATAGAGGTATGTTCAACTTGCCAGGCCTTATTTATTTATAAAATAAAAAAAATCTTAGTAGGCTGTGATTTTAGTTATTTTCACCAAATTTCCCAAATTTTAAAACGCCAAAAAAACCTATAACTTTCTCAAATTTTTCCAAAAGGGCTACCACATTGCACGCCTTTTGTAATAGGCCTAACATATATTTTTTTAAAACCTTACACCAACATAAGCCGCCATTATTTTTAATGCAAAACAGTCAGACTTTGGCATATTTATGGCCCATGACGCCATTACGGGTGGCCTATTACGATATTGCAGCATGGCACAGTAGGCCCGAGAGAGGATCTAAGGTCTGATTATATTTCATATTAGGCCTATTCAATATTACAGTCAAAAATATATCCCCACGCGTAATATATGTTTCCATTGAACCACTTTATATACGGCGCACCATATAACGACTTCCGATGTCAATCCAATTTGCCATGAATGGGAATAATTAATTTGAAAATGAGGGGGAAGAAATTTCACTGTCAAGCCACGCCCTTCATTAAGACACACCTTGAAAATTTATGCCCCATATATTATTATTCCAATTTCGGCCCTAAAACATACGTTATACAACAAATGAACAAACAATAATCAATATGTTATCATTGATAAAAGAAAAACCCTATAGGTTTCTACCGCTATAGGTGAACATCGGTAAGTAAATCAGATTTAATGGATTCGAATCGTATAACACAATCGAGTTCACTGACATCTTCTGAAAAAGAAAAAACTATCCAACTTTTTTTTTTTTTTCGCAGAATCCATTAAAGATTTCTATTAAAATTCACTTTATACACACTTTTTTATACAGAAAAGTCTTATCTTGGCTCTTTTCCCTCAACTAAAAATCTATAATTGATAGTATCAAGTATCTAAAGATATTATTTTTGGGGGAAAAAAGTAAAAGCAGAAGTTTCTGGATATTTTCAATGGCGAATTAAAGAGACAGAGAGATGGTCAAGATGACCGGAAACCACGCGTCATTCTGTATTCTATCTATTCTGTAACTAAATAGAACCAAACTATTTGACCAGTGCAAAGATTTACGAGCATAACCCATTATTGTCTGTATTCCTCCAGCTAAAACAAGACAAATTTCCCCATTGAAATTTTCTTTTGTAATGGGAAATCTTATCTTCTTTTAAGTGTAGGCTAGAGAAGCAGACTACTCATTTGAGTGAGATAACCATTGGTCAAAAGCGACTATCTTGTTTTAAGAGATTCTGAAGCTATTTTCAGATTCTTAAAATAGAAATGATGTCACTTTATTTTAATATTCTAAAGATAAAAATTATGCCATTTTGTTTTCAGAGATTCTCAATGAATGGCGCCATCTTGATTCCAGAGATGACGCCATCTTGTTTCCAGATATGACGCCATCTTGTTTTTAAATTACTTCCTTGAAACCTTAAATACTGACATACATACTAAATAAAAATAAATATGGATGATCCCTACCTTCGATCTTTCACCAGGTGCATCCTCCAGAGTGACCTTAGGGATGTCCGTCGATGCCATTGTGTTAGCAGTTAATTCGGACCCCTGACCCGAAAGCCTCACCTCTGCAGACGATTTTATCGGTGATTGGGCACAACCGGAAGTGCAGAGTAAAGGAGTCTTTTGTCCGTCTACAGGCGTGGGCGAGGAGCTTCCGGCACGAGCCCTCATCTTAAGGGGGAATTCCCCTATTTCGGCACCATATGCAAATTCCGTATTCTCCCTCGCAGGTGAACAAAGGTGGCTTTGTTTCGGCCGGAAGTCCAGGCGTTCCGCGGTGTCACCGACCCTTCCTTCGGCCGCATCGCTGATGGCTATTTCGTCTTGAGCCAAAGGACACAGCAGTCCTGAAGGCGATTTGTCCCCAGTTATTTCGGTGGGCCGAGTCACTTCCGACCCGTCGTTTTTCGCAGCAAGGTGGTCACCCTTCTGGTCGGCCTCGGACATCCAGCCGTTTCCAGCCACGGGCTCATGTCGGCCGAGGCCTATCCGCCGCCTCAGGAAGCCCTTCTTGACCACCGAGCGCTGCTTCCAATGTTTGTGGGACCTCATGGCTAGCTTCTCAAGATGGCCGCCATTCGTCAATCCCTCGATTTGAGGAAGTTTGCCATCAAAGGGAAGAACCTAAAAAAAACCAAAACAAAATAAAATGAGATCACCAAAATTACATATTTTTACCACCAGTTGGCGCCCAAAGCCTGAGCACACGCATACCAATGCCCTATACGAATGCGTGAACAGCCATTACGGCTGAACTCGTGCCAAAACATTAATATTTAATGAATGAAATGGCTATCAATTATGCTAGAGTATTTACATAATATTGAATAAACAGATTCCAGATCTCGTTTTTGTTGGTTTAGTTCCTGCAGGAATACATGCATGCAGTGATTAATTACATCAAAAATTGGCAACTGTTGCCAAGGTAACTCCATTTTCCTTCAGATTCTACACTATAAGAAATCATTATTTATGTATAAGGAAAATATTTTTTTCCAAAATAGGCCTCAAAAAAGGAAAGGAACCATTTACGGTGAGGTCCATAAGTCACAAAGCGTAGCTACAAAGCGATCACTGAGCGCTTAATAGAATTTTAATTTTATATAAATAAATAAATAATAAGTTATGCTGTGTGAAAACCGGTAGTCTCACTCACACTTCACATTTCGTAGTTCACGTTTCATAGTTCACAATGCACACTTCCATACTTTGCATTAACACTTCATATTTTAAGATTTACATTATACGCAGCCAGCGCATAATGTGACGTGTGAACTGTCAATTGAAGTTGGAAGGGTGAATTGTGAAGTTAAAACTAGCAAGTGTGAGGTTAAAACTAGGAAGTGTGAGGTTAAAACTAGGAAGTGTGAGGTTAAAACTAGGAAGTGTGAGGTTAAAACTAGGTAGTGTGAGGTTAAAACTAGGAAGTGCGAGGTTAAAACTAGGAAGTGTGAGGTTAAAACTAGGAAGTGCGAGGTTAAAACTAGGAAGTGCGAGGTTAAAACTAGGAAGTGTGAGGTTAAAACTAGGAAGTGTGAGGTTAAAACTAGGAAGTGTGAGGTTAAAACTAGGAAGTGTGAGGTTAAAACTACGAAGTGTGAGGCTAAAACTAAGACAACTAGGTGTGGCATGCAAACTATATAAGCAGTGTCAATTGACGTGTCAAGGATGAATAAACATTGTGAAGTATAAACCATGAAGTAAGAAAGTGTGCACTACGAAGTTGGAAGCGTGAACGACGAAGTGCTGCCGTGTGAACTACTACTGTACAAGAAGTGTGAAGTGGGACCTAAGAAGTATGAACTGTGAATGAGAAAACTTTAATTTCCAAATGCTCAGCAGTGGCTCAGTATATAAAACCTATCTATGTTCGGTGACTTTAAAACCTCAATGAATATAAAATACGCTCGTAGGCTTACATAATAAGATCCATGATTAATGTCATGAAAACCAATGAGGGATTTATACAAACAGTATCTTAAGGGAACATTCCCAAAAAAAAAACTTCTTCACTATAAAATCAAGATGGAGAAAATATTCATATTTAATGCAATGAGAATTTGAAAGCAAAGTTAAAGGGAAAGGAAACCCCCTTGAATGAAAAATAGCTAATTTTAAACATACTTTAATGTAAATATTTTTCAATATCCATGAAACAAGTAGGCCTACTTAGTCATTTTAACGTAAAATAAGAACTCATGTTTTCTTATTTTAAATTGCAAGTGCTTCCTACTTTTTATCAAGAAATGTCTTATTTTTTTAAGCAACTCAATTTTTACAGTGTGCAATACTAGAATTTTTAAATTTATAAATTTCAATATACTTCAAAACATAATTACAAATACAGTATATTTACATGTGACAGCACTGCAGTTTCAATGCTGTCAGATATAAACCCAAGTTATAAACGGATAATCTCAACAGATGGCGCTAAAAATTTCTGGGTAGGCTATTTACGATTCAGATATTCCTGAGATCGGGCAATGAGGCTCTGCCCGTGTTTTGCATAAATTTAATTATAATTATATTTTATTAGCTTTTGTCCTAATGTCTAGCATTAGGTCCTGCAACAAACATTCCGCTTGCATATTTACATTTTCCCCAATTTTCCCTGATTTCCAACAAATTTTCAAACCTCATCAACCCATCAAAGTGACGCACTGGTGAGGGGTCAATCTTGGCAACCAATCATATGATAGAGACGAAGACACATTGGGGGTGGATATTTTGGGCAGACAATCCCAATATTGCACGAGGGGTCATCCAAATTGTGACTCCCACCCACCCAAAGTGAAAAAAGCCCGTAGGACCAGATGGAAACATATTGCCAAAATGGCCTCCAAGAAAGCATACACCAATTACATACTAATTTCAGCATGTAACTCAATTTCATTACAACCAAACCACCACATGGGTTTGCCCTTTGACCCCGCGGCCGCCATTTCGTCGTTCTCCTCCAAACATTCGATGGGTATCGGCTTGACCTTTGTCCTCGGGATATTGATCCCTAACGAGGTATAATGGCAACTAACGGTACAATGACAGCAACAAAAACACAACAGTACCACCCAGTGGGCAAGAATAACAACAAATAAAGTGGGGCCACGCACCTTTAAAAAAAAAACAACCACTGATTCGCAGTTATCCTAGGGCAGTGGCTTGTGCATTTTTCAAAGGCATTTCATCAAAAAGTCAAAATTGGTCACGTCTCTGCAACGGTGACCCTTGACATTTCGTTTCAGAATGCTTTTAGATTGGGGAAAAGAAAAAAAGTCTAAATTTGCCGAATGTGCAACATTACGAATGGCAATGGGGTCCCAATAGCATATTTCAAACATCCGAGAAGAATGCTTCATTCGTGACTTCCGGTATTTAGGGAGGAAAAGTCACACTTCCGCATCACTAATTCACCATCATCCCCCACCTTAAACAGTATATACACTATAAGTGGCCGGACCCCACCCTTAATTTTTTTAAAGATAAAAAGATTTACGAGCGTATTTCTTTTCGTTATATCATAAAACTTCTGACAAAATCTTTTTTCCCTGATCTTTCATGACATTCCCTGATTTTCCAGATCAGTATGAACTCTTGTTCTTTAGTGTCACTAGCCGTTTTTGCATTCACTGACTTTCCAGGATTTCCACGGTGCGTGACAAGCGCTGCTCTATTGCATTTGCAGCAGAAATCAATGCAATTCAATTTGCAAATCAGATAAAACCAGCATAAGTCTAATAAAAAGCTGTTTCAAATTGATTAACACCTGTGCCATGTGATAAATCAATTAGTTTGTGATAAAATGGCATTATTACTCAAGCATATCACTAAAGAATGCTATTTGTTAATGCAAATATGAATGAGCTCTAACAAAATTAACCCTTTACTTGTAAACACTGCATGAATTCCACCCTTTCAAATTAACCATTGCATTAATTTCTCTCATGCATGTTTACTTTCTAATTAATTATAATTACATCAGAGGGATTGGTAGACAACTGCAACAAACTATGAACTATATTCCTGTTATTAATTTGTATATTTACACTTCTCCTTTAATACCTGGACTTCCCTGACAATAACAAAATTTTCCAAAAATTAAATTCACACAGATTTAAAAGAAAAGTCCCAAGCACCATCTAGCAAGTGCACGTTGTTCACACTTCATACTATGAATGGCAGTGACAATAATAATTGCAGTAAAGTTTCCATATTGAAGAGATTTCAGCAGACACTCACAGTTGGTGGCTCCCCCTAGTACACGAACGTCTGTGTATTTTATTAGAGCTGATGCCCTTTATCCAGTAGAGGGCATTACATATACTGTCAGTAAAATGGGGCTTACTTGGGCTTTGCATTTTCAACCAAATCCATGTATTCTAGACATTTCATTTATTAATTGGTGGGCTCAAATCAAATTGCAATTTCCATTAATTTTATAGTTTTTCATGCTTTTTTTCATACAACCCACTTCTTTCAAAGTGGGACTTTACCTTTAACACTCAATTTTCAAAAAGTGAAAATAAAATGTTACAATCAGTTGAGTGAATTGTCCACTCCCTAATGCAATATATTTACCCACCTCAATCATTAGGTATATAGTCATTAAAAATTATGAAATTGCATTATCTGTATTAAATTTAACAATAATTAGGCCTATATTAAATTTTCCTGACTTCACAAGTCAGCATTTATAAACCTATATACTACTAGCCTCTATTACAGTGAAAATGAAAAACCTGCACATATTAGCTTAAAAAATGAATGAAATATTTATAGAAAATTCATTTTCTCTGACTTTCCAGGTCAGTATGAACCCTGATCAAAAATATTCACGTTACATTATTCCCCCAAGCACATAATGCTAATTTCTGACTCATTTTGGGGCACCTGCATATGGGTTATCTGCTATTAAATTAAAATTAGATCTAGATTTGAAAAAGGTTTAAAAAACCCAGCAGCTCAATATAGATGTGTCACAAAATGATGGATAGTTTATACGCATTGGAAGACCTATAATGTATAAATTTAACAAAACACAATGTGTATTTTATTAAAAGTGACTACATAGATAACAAAAACAATTTGATCATAATTTCCACGCTGAAAAATTTCCTCAAATTTGTATCCATTATTTTGATTACGGGTCAACATTGCGTGATTAGTATCAGTCTTTGAAGAAAAACTAGATTATAGATTATTTTTAAAGACAATAAAACCATTTTTTACAAATTATTGCGCCTGCCATTATTATAATGCATTTTCAATCACGCAAAATCAGATTACTTATTTCCTAGAAAATTAGATAGATGGGTTAAAAAAGAAAATCAAGAAACATCAATGGATCTATATGAAAAATAGGTTATAGAAGATATTGTTTTCAATTTACATATTAGAATCAAATATGTAATCCTCTAGCCTCATTTTAGTGTTGTTAAATAAGCATACTACATAAGCCTAGATAAATTGGTAAAATTTTCAGTGGTTAGGGAGCCAGCCGTTAGCCATCAGCCATATACCATTTCATAAATATAAATGGCTTGAATCTTTCTCATAATTCCATCAAAGGAATGCAACTTAAATTTAAATTTAATTTGATTTTAGATAATTTAAATGAATTAGGGCTTATTGTACCAACAAGGGTTAACCAAATGTTAATCTTATAGGTTTTCTCTACATTCCCGAATTTTCATTGGCTGACCGACAGGTCAGTCACATGATCAAAATAACTTAGGGTTAAGACTAAACTGTTGTTGCAATTAGACTTTAAAGTCTCACCTTGTTACTAGTTATTTTGAAAATAATGACAAATAAATTAATACTTTCATCTATGCATCATGCCATCTTTTACATGCAATCTTTTGCAAAATATTTAAATTATATATACGTTACTCAATATATTTTACGTAATTCAGATAAAAATTAATATAGTCCAATTAAAAGTTTAATCTCTATGCTTTCAACATTTGTTTTTGTCTTTTTAAATAAATAAATTTTAGAAAGATGAAACTTTCCCTTTAACTTATAATTTTAAATTTTACAATAAAATTAATTAATCAAAAGTCAAATTTTCTTCAAAAATAGATTGGAAACTGTATAGGTCTATGCATGTATCCCTTGAAAATCCACTATGACAGTTTTTGCAAAAGTTTATCCCATTTATTAAAAGAGGGAAATAATGATTAAATCCCCATAAATGGATTAAAGAAATTTCATAAAATCCCAATTTTTCAAGTGGAACGTAAAGCTCGATATAAATTATAGCATTATAAATTAAGCTATAAGCCAATAATGTATCTAAAATATTATGGGAACGATATTTTCTCATTTAAAATGTTATACTTAAAAGATTAATTCATGCTTATTACTTGCATATAAATACAGGGCAGTTTATAGGATTACAAATTAACGGGACCGAAATAAAAACGCATATATATATATATATATATAGGATAGAATTAATTTAAAATAAGAAATAATGACGTCACACTTAAGTACCATGAGCCCTCGTATTGTGAGAGAACAGCTTGCACATCACTTCTGTGGGACGTCATGCGCAGTCCTGTGACGTCAAAATGTATACACATCTAAAATGTCTAGCCTTTAAGAAGTTACTAAATCTTTGGGAAATAGGCCTACTAATTTCTTAGAGATTAAGCCCATCACTTCCATCATTTGGAAAAAAAATTAGTTTAGTTCGTTCTATTTCCCATCCCTGTCAACCAAAGAGTGAACTATAGGAAGAAAAGCAATTTAACGTTAAACAGGTATAGGCTTATATACATGGTTATTAAATGTATGCAAATAACACAGATAACCATGTATACGTGTATACAAGCATCATATAGATCTTTTCAATTGGACCAAATTTGAATTCCCCAGTTCACTCTTTTCTTGATAGGTCCATGTAATGGATTCATTAACTGCAGGTTATAAATAGTAAAATGAATATGTATATACAGATGGCATTGCCCATGACAACTTTGCAACTTTAGGTGTATGTGTGTATTCGATTGCAATGTTAAAAGCACAGTAAATAAATATTACCAAAATCAATGAAGCCATCAGTGTCAACTTAATGTTTTATCGTAAAAATACACTGTTTTTGACGTGCATTTTACGAAAGAAAACAACGATACGGACATTCCGTGTATTATTTTTTATATAAGCATATATAAGCAATCCCATATCAGTCCATTTGGTTCCACATGACATATGTCAGAGATTTAATGGAATTTTCCGTACACATGAAAACAAATCTTCCATGATCTACACACAAAAGACAACATTACATGCATTCAAAATAACTGCACAAACCTGTTCAAATGGTGGTCAAACAATGAATATGCATTTCAACCATCGAAGAAGTTAAAAAAAATAGCTCAAATTTGTAACAATATCCTCAAGTATAGGCCTATAGGCCATTTTGTATTTTAAAAATGGCGGACAATTAACAAAATGGAATGAAAATAAATCAGAATAACTGCACGTGCTCGATGTCGTCATCACGTTCCCAGCACGCGAGCGCATTCTAAATATGCCAGTTCCATTAGTAGTTTCGGCCATTTTGCAGCAAAATTTCATTGAATCATTTCTGATTTTCTTCAATTTAATTCAAAAGTGATATTGATTGGAATTTGTGTAGTTATAGCTTCACAAGGAAGACTGATCAGTATGACATTCCTGCTCACAATAGTCAATTCAGTGCACTTATTGTGGGAAATTAACAAGGTATTTCAACCAGTTTAACAACACATCATAATAGGACCATGGAAGATGAAGTGATTCTGTCTTTCCAATATAAAACTTTGGTAAGTGACAATGCCAATCGATATACTGCTATATATAGGGGCCTCATAGTGCAAAAAAAAAATCAATTGTCCATTAGCAATTACTGACCATTTGTGCTAAGACTTTATTTGTACAAGGCTATTCCTAATTATGTATAGATTAATGTCTCAATTTTTCTCTCGTTGGTTTTAACAGCCAATCTTGAAACCAATTAATACGGAAATTTCCAAATAGTCCTAGTTCATATAATTAAATTCAAACCAGCATCCTAAAGTCAGTACTATATACGTCAAAGTTGAGGATGGAAAAAGTAATTCCTATACAATCTGAAGAAGTCCTCACGCCATTGCAGATATTTTGCTTTTAAATTAAATATCTAGAAATTCCGCCTATAATTGACGTCATTGCACTGCTGTCTGTCAGTTGTCCACTGACATCATTTACTATTGTAGAAAAAAAAACTGTCCAACTAGTCTTACACGTTCAAGACCATGCAGTGTCCACCCATGACAGACAATGGGAATGAAATAAAGGTGGACAACCTGGCAGAATCTATAGGTTCCCTCCCTGGACTACATTAAAACGTGTTGAAAGGGTTGACTTTCTTATATAAATCCATGTGAATGCATTTAACGTTAATACGACTTAAAAAATTAAAACGCCTAAATATGATAATTGTAGACCTACATGTGCAACTGTGAATGGCCCCATTCTGGACAACACCACAACAGATCTTGACCCTGGGTGGTCAACACACCAATGTCCTCCACCTTAAAACAACCTCCCACGCGCAGGCTCTTAACTATTTCAAACTAATAATTAAAACTATGACATACTATATGTTAGAAATGTTCCTAAAAACGAGCAATGATTTCCAATCATTTTAGTGGCAATTTCTGGACAGTGTTACACGTGAAACAGCTGCAAAATAAAGTGTCCCAAAAAAGAAACCTGATTTTTCGGCAACGTTTCAATGCAAATTAGTGAAGTGATCAATCAGCTACATTAACTATCCTTTAATATTTATTTGAAGAATGTGTTAATCGTGATTTGTCCCACGAAAAGGTCAGTTCAATTCGTGACAGTGCATAATATGCTTAACATATAAACCTTTAGCCCATAATCTAAAATTAAGGTAAGGCTTAAAGGGGTGGGGGATGAGGGGGAGAAGCGGGGGGGGGGGTTGTTACAAGGTGCGGTTGTACATACACCTTGTTACCTTCGCTTGTCAACTTGCCATACTTTAAAGAGGTATTTCAATAAGACCTTGTTACTTATTTTAAAAGTGCATTAAAATCATAATATAGCTTTACAGAAAATGCTAATTTTATTTGGCATGCTCAATTAATTGTGGTTCCCATGAAGTGACCACTGAGGTCAACACCGGCAACCACAGAGTCAACCAATAATTAAAAATGAAATTGAAAATAATGGTTATAAATATTAAATAACTATATAGTGCTTGTTTAAAGCTGGTAAAGTATTTTAGTTATTTTAGCACATTTTTCTCAAAAATATTAAAATATTATAGGATTTTCTTTTCATAATATAGAAGAAATTTTATAGAATGTAAGACTTTTCTCAAAAAATTTGCAAAAAAATTACTTAAATATTAGACCTATAGGATTTCTGACTGAAAAATTAGTTTCATTTAAAGGGAAAGTCCCACTTTGTAACAAGTAGTATTTAAGTTGTTCACACTTACTATTTATAAATATGAATGGCTGTGACAATATTAATTGTAACAGAGTTTTCATATTGAAGAAATGCGCCCTCTAGGACAAACGTGCATATACATGATTCATAAGTGCCGATGCTTTTTATCTAATAGATGGCGCTACATACTGTCAGTAAAATGGCGCCTACTTGGGCTTTGCATTTTCAATCAAACCCATGTATTCAAGACATTTTATTTAATGATTGGTGGGCTCAAATCAAAATTGCAATTTCCATGACTTTTATAATTTTTCATGCTCTTCTTTCTACATCACCCAACTTCTTTTAAATGGGACTTTCCCTTTAAAATACCTCGTATAGCAACATTTTGCATATCAAATTTTAATTTTTAAATAATGCAACAAAAATCCCCAAAATATTAAACTTATAAAAAATGCATCGAGGACAATGTCAGTTAGAGAAGGCGAATTATTGAAAATAGGCTACTTGTACTATAGGTATTAAAATATGACAAAGGTCGTAGGCCAAACTGGAATTGAAAATGGTTTTTTTGACATATTTTAAGTAGAGCAACAACTGCTTATAAATCAAAATTTTTAATCGAAAACAAAAGTTATTGTCACGCTACTACGGGTCAAATGAAAACAATATCAGAAAATGGATATGGAGTGTTGGCCACCTTATAACACAATACAACATTTATTTATTTATATTTATAAATAATAAATATTCATGAAATAATAACATTGTTTATATTATTGCCGCAGCCATAACATTGACAGATTTACAGTGAATAATAAAACCAGATAATCATTTCCATTTCACCCTTAATGAATAAATTAAATACCAGCCTAAATAGGCCTACATTATTAAAATTATTAAATGGACCACCAATTTCACGGGTCATAGTAGAATTTTCAGGCAAGAGAAGTGGTCATTCAACGTTTAAATTGTTTTAATTTCCTCTTTGATTTGTTAATATATATACGAATAAATAAAAATGCAAAATATAGCCCTTAATTACTGCATTTGAGGATGGGACAAAAAATTCAGGACAAATCACATTTTGGATTCATAAGAGTGCTAGACGGTGTTCAACAAAACAGTGAACTGGAAAGTAATCAAATGGCTTTCATTTCCATACCATATGCACAATATTGAATATATTGTTAAGGTTGGTCCACACTATATCACAAAACATCGTGTTATATAACGAAAATGGTCATAAGTCTGTTGTACAACTTGTTATATATAACGTTATAGCCTATAACGTGCTAATGAATATACTATATGGATGATATATGCCAAAAATGTTAAAATGAAATCATGTTATATAACTTTTTTTTTTGTAACAAATTGTACAACTATATGCTGAATGATACAATATGGATGATATGCCAAGAAAATGTTAAATGACAATGACATCATGTTATACAACTTTTATTCTCTTTTTGTAACAAGTTGTAGGGGCCTATAACTAGCCTATATGTTATATATGCTGAATGATACATTATGGATGATATGCCAAAAAATGTTAAATGATATCATGTTATATCCCTTTTTTTCTTCTATTTTGTAACAAGTTGCATAACTATACCCATATGTAAAAGAAATGCATTTCAGAATGTATTTTAAAAATGCATTTGTAAAGTATATATGTATTTTAAAAAGACTTTTTGAAAATACATTTTAAAATGTACTTACAACTCAAATAAAACTGCATTTTAAAATGCATCCTTCAAAAATGCACTTTAAAATGTATTTTTATATGCGTATTGCTAAGTTCAGTAAAATGTATTTTGTTATGTATAAAGAAATCCATTTGGCAATGCATTGTGAAATGTTTCCTTAAATGAATATCGTGAAATGTTTTCTTAAATGAATATCGTGAAATGTTTTCTTAAATGCATTGTGAAATGTTTTCCTAAATGCATACTGAAACAAATTTTTCCCAATCATATAAAATGCATTTAAAAATGTATTTTAAAATCCATTTCTTTTTCATATGGGTATGCAATATAACACATTTTGTGATAATGCAATTGAATGCAATAAAATGCAATTGAACGTTACATAGTGTACGATTGGTGAGTTTACACAATCTAGATCAATCATGCCTTAAGAAGGCATTGATCACTGGTCATTTTTATGAAGTCCGCTCCATTCAAATTACTGTACTTCTTGAATAAACATGCGAATTTTATAGCCAAATATATTGCGCATACATTTTCAGTTGCACTTTTCATAATTTTTCAATGAAAACATTGAAATAAAATTTGTTTTTTATGTTATTTTTTGGTCATTGCCTCCTGTGCACGTGTTATCATCACTCCCGCTGAGCTTTTCATTTTGCCAGAAAGTAAAAAAAAAATGTGCGAGTTGTTTTGGCCCACCGTGATT
>JAQIXP010003191.1:0-13482 GCA_034700285.1 Proteroiulus fuscus
TTTTTGTATAAGTTTTGACTTATTCACATGTCATTAATCAACAACACCTGTGTAGGCACATTTGGCAATGTTCCAAAAGTAAAAATGTTTGTGTGACACATTTTATTTTCATCTTTTTGTATAAGTTTTGACTTATTCACATGTTATTAATCAGCAACAACATTTCTATACTTTTACGTAGTTTTTTTTTCGATGTTTAAATGCTTTCATTTTAGATTAATATATTAAAGTTTTGTACAAGGAACACTTTGATTCTAGCATAAGTCCAGCTTTTCTAGCATAAATATTATAAATACTTTTTTTATTTTTAGTTAAGTTTTGTATTTAACATTACACAATTTACCTGGGCTAAATAAAAGTATAATGGCAAAAATATACGTTCCGTCATAGATTTACTATTAGGTTTTTCACACATTTGTAGGTACAATAACCATTGTTCAGTTAAAAGTTTTGGTAAACAAAATGAAAACACCTGTGATAAAATTTACTGAATCACACTGTATAAATGTTAAATAGTGAACAGCATAATACAAAAATTATGTTAGTTCATTGAAGTTGCTATGGGTTTTTAAAGTTACAAATCACTAGAAATTTTATATGATTAATTGGAATACAAATGGATATCAATTACCTATATATGCAAATCAAAAGGAGTTAACTTAATTATCTCTATGTATTGGTAAATCTATTATTTTAATAGACTTCTAAGGCATTTATTTATATATTTTACACTTGAAAGTGTATAAACAATATAATCATTCTGAATGGAGATGGTGGTTTAAAATTAATTGGTTTATAACTTTTACCTAGTAAATGCTTTCTGTTTTAAAAGATCTGAGCTAATCTTACATTATTAAGCTATGCCATTTCTATTCTAAGCCTACTTTTATACTGCTATGGTTTAAAGCTCAAGTCTCTATTCCCATAAATGTCATTTCTGCTCACCCCGAGTTGGTGTGGTGCTGGCACGGCATGATGCCTAAGCCCACTTTCTCGGGGTGGCTCAAAGGTGACAATTACAATACTACTGTTGTATCATTGTTTAACCATTTGACATCAGTAGAATATCGACCGTTGTCAAATTTAACAGTGGCCTTATTTCGCTGCCAACTACAGCTTACATTTGTAGTAAATGCACAGGTTAAGTTGAAATCTGTGCCATTTGAAACATTAGCATTCCCAGAATGCCAGATAATCTGTGCTTTCTGCTGCGGGTCTTGAGAAATATAAAGGAAAAAATATATATTTATACACAAAATTGTACTTTTGGTCATGCAACAAAATAGAAAAATAAATTAAAGCTTACCACTTACTATTAAATAGTAATTAATTTTTCTCATGTGTTATTTGCACAATTAGCTATGCAGATTTAACTTGTTCCATTTGGAACAAATACAACTTTGATAGTAATTGTGTAAAACAAGTAAGCAATTGAGAGTTTCAAAACCTCTCAAGTAAGCTTTATGGCGCGCTTTCATTTTTATGTAAGGGAAATAAATTTGAGCTTTTCTTACCTGTATTTGTGGCCATCACGTTGACTTTTATCCCTTCTGAAGTTACTCCTACATTATCAGAAAGTGCTAATATTCCACATGTCCAGTATCCATTGTCAATATTCTGAGCATTACGGACATTTAATGAGCAATGCAGATTGCTATCCCAATTTATATTATGCTTTGTATCCTGTGAATACCGTCCTGTAGCTGTGACAATTAACTAAGTCATTTCGCTTCCAGTAGCATTTCACTTGTTCATTAGTATGGATTTTGCAACTGATATTGAAGGAATTTCCTAAAGTAACGTTGACATCTTGAGATATGCATACATTTTTATTCGTCTGTGGCATATTCTTGCACCTGTTTTCCCCTATTGCAAGATTCAAATAGAAATATATTGTTGGTTTTTAATCATTAATATGAGGTAACAGTTTAAGTGATGCATTAAAATTTATGAACAAATTTCTCTACCAAGTACATTGTATAAAAATGAAGCTAATTTAAATTTTTAAAGATTGGTCATTCATCATATACGCTGTTTCAATTGGAATATGGTTCTAAAGTTTCTTTTTAATTGCTTGGATTAAGCTACTCGTGATCAATTGAAGAAAACATGTTTTTACGTACCTGGTTGAGCTGCAGCAATAAATACCAGCAAATTTATCCACATTACAATATAATCCATTATTGTAAATTTATTTTCAAGGATGCTGTTCCTGAAGGATTTTAAACGATGACAAATATACCAAACATTTACTTTGTTCTGTTCCCAAAGCTTGTATAACCATGCATATCCTTAATCGTTAGTTGGATTCATTTTTATATTATTTGATAGTAATAAATCCAATGCAGGATCTACCAACAATTTCAATTAAGGTTTATACATTTGCAACAACAAAGGGAAATTTGCTTACGTTATCACTATGAGAGTGACTATTGCAATGCTACATTTCATATCATGTAATGAGGTACATTTGGGGCATATAAAATATCAATATTTATTTAAGGTTGTGGATGATAAAAAATTAATATTTGATTTAGGGGATTAGTGACAGGATAGTAATCCCACTCTCCTCCTTTAGTGGGATTACCCCCTTTTAAATGACGACATTTATAATGCTGATCATGGTTATAAATTTAATTGAATTAATTTTAAAATCGACTCTCAAACAAAAGTAATTGCATGGATTCATAATTTTTTTTAAACTTATTAAAAATGGCAAATGTAATTTGTTCCCTTGTGGAAATGCCAATATAACAAATATGTTTGTTTGTATTAATTGGTACAATTATCAGACCAATTTGTTAGCAATATACCATGCAGTTTAGCCAAATAAGTTGTTACCAACATTACTAATAATACTTGCTGTGTTGTATATTGTTTTGGTAGTATATATTCAATGTTTTGGAATGCTAAATCCTGATTCCAGTTAATGTTTTACTGTCATCAAATTGTGATGAACTTTATAAATGCAATTTACATTATTTTCAAACTCATAAAGTAAATGGAGGTTATATAAAACGACATTATGCTTAACAATATTTAATAATTTTTTTTGTGCCAAAATTGACATACATTAGTAGAAATACATGACATTTGGGCACTTTTATGTTTAAAAGATCTAAACTTTCCATAGAATAGAATAACATAGCAATAATTTAAATAAAATTTCCTGTTCTTGACCTGTTTTTCATCTATAAAACTTCAATGGTTATATATACTCAATTATTATTTGCCATAATTTCCTATATATAGTTTATACACATAAATTATATATATTGAATCCACGATTGGTCAACAATTTTAATTTATTTTGGATTAAAATATTCAAGTATTCCTTAGTCATGTCAGTGTGAGTAACGATATACATGCATTGCATATCATCCACTGAGGTACTTTAAAGGAAAGCAATTGTAAATATTTTTTTTTAGAGAATTGTTATCTAGGCCTACTCTAGTTTGCTTAATAAAATATTTGTATAATATTTTCAAAATTTTTAATAATGGCTAAAGCATTTATAGGCAAAAAAAATTGCTCATTTAAATTTAATAAAAGATCTAAAAAGTGGCATATTTCAGATCTGGAAAGAATTAATTATGAACTGATTTTTCAAAAATAATTGCTAATTTTCTACAAATTAATTTACATTAAAACATTTGCATTTAAAATCAACTTTTCAGTAAACTAATTTCTTTTGATCTAAGAGTAGCTCAGTATCTATACAAAATTGCTTTTATGTCAGTTTATTTTAAATAGATTTAATTATTTAAATTAAATTGTTTGGCCTGATGTTAGTATGGATCAAGTGATAGTTCAATTTTGTACACATGACTTCTGGGTAAAGGTTATAATTTAGCTGTTAAATGAAATACTTATAAGCTAGATGTAGTTTATGAAATAAATATTAAAGACACTTAGTAAGCCTGTTTTAATTTGAAATATTAATTTGATACACACTCAAACTACTAACGCTGTTATTGTTACATAAAATTGTTACATATTTTGTCCAGCATGAGAAATTTTAGAAATTGGGTCCAATATTTTGATAAGCATGAGCTACAGTAGCAATATTCTGGTTTGCAATCAGCATACTTGATCTTTGATTAAAAATATCTAATTTAATTATTTCTTCAGAATTATTTCTGGCTAATGGCACATTGTATCCATCATTTTGGGTTGAGACAAATGGCTGATTGAATTTGCAAAATTGTGCCACTTGGTCAGACTCGACAGTTATGGCATTTTCATCAATTTCTTCACATCTAATAAAAAAAATAATTATATTAAATCTCTTTGTACTGATGGAAATACTAATTTAATGAAAAACTTACTCATGGACACTGGGAGATGGGGAAGATTTTCCTGAAAATTATAAATAAACTACTTGTATTGCATGTCACAATATATATAATATATAATAATTAAGTCTATAAATATTTTGGCATTTATACCTTTAATTTTCTTTTTATGTTTTATCAAGTACCATGTAAGTATACCGAAAATTGATAAAAGTATGAGAGAAGAAAATATTCCAATTACAAGGCATATCACATCTAAAAATAATTTAATTTGAAATTTAGTATAAAAGTTCATATTTATTATAGTTTGGGGTGATTTCAGTAGACTTATCTGAGAAACAGTATCCTTTACCATTTTGAACATACGAGTTTGTGATATTGTTGTAAATTATACTTTGAGTTAGGTTTTCTTCTCTCTTTCCTGTTGATGCTGTTAGTGTAATAGCTGTATAGCAAAAAAGGAACATATTTTGTTAATGTTGCAGTAAGACGAATGAATATTTCTATTTAATACATAAATAGGATGCAAATAACTTTTCGATGATTGCGTTGATTTAATTATTATTTGCATATAAGCTGTACATGCAGTGATAATTACTTAATTTGATGTTTTTGTTAACATTTTATTTACAAAGTTTATATAGAAAATCATGCAGTATTCGTAAGATATTTACATGTTTTGCTTTATATTTTGGTATAGTCAATAGAAAGAGTTAGTTTTTGATTTTTCCTTGATGAATTGTAAACTTATACATTAAGTTTATTTCTGGAATTGCTAATTCCTGCAACAGATTCCTCTTTGTTTATTGGTATTTCATATCCATCCATGCATTACACTGCTTCTTGTGTTGAATCCAGAGTTCAGTTACTGTTCGGCAGGGTTTCGGTTAAGTCTTAACCCAATATTGATATTTGGTTTTCTTTGCATTCCTAAATTTTGATTGGCCCAAATTAGTCTCATGATCATAATAACCCGCGGTTAAGACTTAACTGCTGTTGGTACAACTGGCCCTTAAACACATTAAACATACTGGCAAATAATTTCAATCTCCTATTTTTATGCTTTATTAATTATTTGTTCCCCATTAAAAAATGAAATTATAGAAAATATTGTTGCATATAGTTCAATTGATGCAATTAACAGACTAATTTGTTAGCATTTTGCCAGTATGACTGGATACCTCATACCAACATTACCAATAACACTTGTTATGTTGGGCATTGCTATAATGATATTATTTAATGTTTTGGGGTATTGGTGCAGTTATTGTGAAAACTCTTGACGTTTAGCAGTATGAGATGTGCCTTATTTTTAGTTTAGCTAAACTATATATTAGCCAGGCAAGATTAGGCATAATAATTTCCAATTAATACATAAGTACAAAGCAAATAATTTTTCGATTATTTAGAATTGTGTTCATAAGTCATTTTACATGTTTTGCTTTATATTTTGGTAGTCAATTGAAGTAAGTTCCTTTTTTATCCTTAATGAATTGTAAGCTTTTACATTAAGTTCATTTCCGGAACTACTATTTCCTGAAACAAATTCCTCTTTGTTTTTTTGTATTTCATATCCTTCATAGCATTTTACTCCAGAGTCCAGATTTCGGTTGTAAATGTGAGACCCTCCCAATGGATACGATGAAAATTCAATTGCATTTTCATTAATTTCTTCATATCTATAAAACATTCAATTAATTCAATTAATTAATTAATTAATAAAATTCAATTAATTCATAAATATAAGATAATTTGTCATCTATTCATATATGCATTAGGTTTGCTTACTCATGAACACTGGGTGATGAAGAAGATTTAGCTGAAAATAGTATATAATTAGATATACAGTTCATAGGTAAAATTCATCAATAACTCTAAAATATAAATTTATATTTATTATACCTGCCAATTTTTGTTTTCTTTTTATGCAGACCCAAATGGTTACGATGGTTAATGTTGTAATAATAACGGAAACTAATACAGCAATTACAATGGTCAAATATCCTGTCAAAAATTCAGATATTGACATGTATTTTAATATATATTTATATTCAATTGATAGATAATACTAAAAATATTAAAAAAAGAAGACCATTAGCCTTGTTATTACCAGGATTATCTGACATTGAACTAGATGTAGTTCTAGTACTATTAGAGTCATCTGAAATCATAAAAATAAACTTGCATTTTCTGAATTTATCAAAGCATATTCAATGAAAGTTGCATTAAATTTTACGTTTTAAAGTTGAAGTTAATGTAGTACCTGAAAATATTGTTCAAAATAGCATTACCAGGAGGACTTGCTATTTGGCAAGTTTAAAATATTACTAATGGTACTTACCAGTAATGATATCACTCATATGCACATTGACCAATATCGTTTTGGATGATGTTCCTTGATAAGAATCACTCGAGGGTATTTCACAGGTCCAGTTTCCACTGTCCATGACTTTAGCTTCACTGACTTTTAATGAACATTCGGTGGTTCCATTGCTTAACCTTTTGACCTCAGGGGAATATCGTCCATTGTCAAATTTAACAGGGGCCTTATTTCGCTGCCAACTACAGCTTACGTTTGTAGTAAATGCACAAGTTAAGGTGAAATCTTTGCCATTTGACACAATAGCATTCCCAGAATGCCAGATAATCTGTGGCTTTGGCTGCTGGACTTGAGAAAACAAAGAAAAAAAGATGCATTATACAAAAATGGAACTGTGTCATGTAGAAAGATTGAAGAAAAAATTAAAGTTACACCATGTATCATTAAATAGAAATTAAATGGTTTCTAATGTATTATTTGCACAATTATTAATAGATTTTCAAAATTTTAAAAGTTTCCATTTGGAACAAATACAACTTTGAAAACCAATTGTGTACGTCATTTCTAACTACATGTACTAAAATACCTGTCTTGTATATTTATATAGACTTATTATTCATCATGCCTTCAAAATTCTGACTTTTGGCTAAAATTTGTATTCTTTTGTGATTTAATTATTTTAACCGTCAAAATCAAAGACTTTGCCTATGAAATATTAATTTTTTAATTATTTATCCATCATGATTAAATTTGAAACCATAAAGGTATTATTTCTAATGCCTTTATTTTTTCCACCTTCAGAAATATAATCTAACCTTATAGGGTATTATTTCTTAGCCTTAAAGTTCTACATCAATAAAATATGAGATCCAAGCCACTGTATTGTTTATTTCAATAGAAATTAGTTCATTATATTGAGTTTATTAAAAAAAAAACAATGCAAAAATCAGAATTTTAAAGGCATCAAAAGTGACACAAATTTATATACAGGATCATCACAGATGATTTATACAAAAGTATATATTCTGCCATAGCTATTGAGCCCAAGCAGCTGTAGGGGCGAGGTTGAGTGAGTTTAGAAAGTCCCACTGAATCCTCAAGCTTACTATACCTCCACCAGAACCAGTGAAAAAGTACTGCAGTATTACTTCAGTGAACTTCAATCCACATGGCAGGTTTTTCTGCACGCTGCAATAGGCCTATTGCCACTAAACTATTAGATTTCAATGCTTTTATGAAATAACTGTAGTAAAACTGCATCCCAAGAAATAATGAAAACAAAATTTTATTTCTGAAATGCAGTTTTACAGTTACTTCAGTGTTTTCATAAACATGATAGAATCCAACAGTTTGGCTGCTGATAGAAATTTTATTGCACTTTCTATTGCAGATTGCATATTGCAGAAAAACCTGCATTCTGGATTGCAGTTCACTGCAGTAATACTGCAGTACTTTTTCACTGGTTCTTGTGATGGCATATTATATAGTGAACTTGAGGATTAGGCTGGACTTTTTTCCACTCTATATGATTTTGCCATGCACTACAGCTTGTTCAACACTCAACAGCTATGACAGCATACTTTTGTATAAATAATTTGTGAAGACTTAAATGCAACAAGTACAGTATTCCAGTCATAACTATGTTACATCTTGTAACGAGAGTTTCGAAGAATGTTTAAGACCTTAATCATAGAATAAACAACCTTAACGGAGTAAAGTTGAATTTTACTTACTCTTATTTGAGGTTATCACGTTAACCTTGATTCCATCTGAAGTTATTCCATCATTATCAGCATCTGATGTTATTCCACATGTCCAGTTTTCATTGTCAATGTCCCTAGCATGAGTAACTTTTAAACCGCATTGAGTGTTGCTCAATTCTGTATTATGATGTGTATCCTGCGAATACCGTTCTGAACCTATGATAGTTAAGTGATTTCGCATCCAGTAGCAGATCCCTGACAGTCCAGTAGAATAAATTGTACAGTTTAAGTTGAAGGAATTTCCCAAAGTTACGTTGACATCTTGGGATATGCATACATATCTGTTGCTAGATGGCTGTATCTGGCACTTGTATGCTCCTATTTCACCTGGAAATTGAAGAATGTAGTAATAAATTATGTTTATACATGTTAATATAAGGTTTCAGGTTAAGTGATATATTAAAAATCAAATATTATCAAAACTTTTGAAGCTTAATTTAAATGTTAAGACAGACTATAGCAATCATCTACTGTTTTAAATTGAAAATATTTGTACTGTGCTGACAAAAAAACTTGTTTTTACATACCAGTTTGAGCTGCAGTAACAAATACCAGCAAGTATATCAACATTACAATATAATACATTGTTGTAAATTTGCATAACAAAGTGATGTATTCTTCAGCCATCACTATGTTAGTTTATGCTTGCAATTCAATATGCTAGTGGCTACATGTTGTATCAAATGGCTCCAAGGTACATTTAAAAGATATTAAATGTTAATATTTATTCAAAAGTGTTATTGTAACTTATTTGTCTGATAATCGTGTAAATAGACAGTATTCCTTATGAAACTATGAAATTTCTCTTGGTGTTTATTAAATGTCATCGAAAGTAGGTAATTTTTGAAAAGTATTAATCCTTTAATATTTTATCCAGTTTTCATTGAGATGCATGTTTAGGGCCTTTTTTACCATTGTGCAAACAATTCCTATTTTTTATTTTTATTGATTTTAATGGTGTAAAAATTTGGGAAGGTTGGTTTCAATATACCATTATATCCAAGTACCATGATATTTGTTTCTTTTTTAATTTTAAATACGTTTTTTAAAATCAATAAGCACTACCAGAGTAAATAAATAAATTAAATTTTTGTACACTCAAAACATTTTGGAATATTTCCTTGTCAGTACAATGAGATAAACTTTTAAAATTCAAGTTACATTTTGCGTTTTTGAAGTTTATTGGAGTCTTATGAAAGCCAGTATGCTTAATAATTTTAGTCACATTTTTTACCAAAATTAACATGCATTGAGTAGAAATACATACAATTTTGGCACATCATGTTTGAACGGACTTAACTTTCCATATCATAATATTAGCAATTATTTAAATTCAAATTCCTGCTCTTGACCTGTTTTACATCTCTAACAATGTAATATTTACTCAACTTTATTTGCCAAAAATTCCTATATATTTGTAGTTTATATGCATGAATTATGCATAGTTTATATCCAGGCATTATTTTTTAACAATTTTAATTTATTTTTGATTAATATAAATTTTAAATAATTCTTAGTCATGTCAGTGTGGCTAGCTTTTGAAATGCAATATACATTTTATATCATGCACAGGGGTACATTAAGGGCAATCAACTGCCAATATTTATTAAGTGTTGTTATCAAGTTCAATTTGTTTAACAACCAACATGATGTATGTAATGTAATGTATGCGGAAGCATTTCTAGGCAAAAAGAATTTCCCATTTGAATTCAATTAAAGATTACTAAAATCTACATTTATCAGATCTGGAAAGAATTAATTATAAATTTAATTTTACAAATATTTGGCAATTATCTATACTAATCGATTTACATTAAAAATGGTCTTGTATGATTAAGTTTTAACATGACGAAGTGTATATTTGTCTAATTTCTTAGTTTAAAGTCTATAAAACTTGTTCAGAATTACATCTTAATTGAATTTTATTTTTAGTATATAGTTTAGTTAAAATATTTGACCTGCTGTTAGTATAGATCAGGTGATAGTTAAGTTACTTAACTATCTAGTTAATTAACTATTAACTATGACAACAGAATAATAGTTATAATTTAGCTGTTTAAGCTAGAGATAATTTATGAAATAAACCTTGAAAACATCAATTTTGGAAACTATTTTATTTATAAAACAAATTTAATACAAAATCAAGCTCAAATTCTATTTTGTCCATGAGAAATTTTAAAAATTAGGTCCCATATTTTGATAATCATGATCTATAGTTACAATATTCTGGTTTGAAAACTTGCTTGATCGTTGATTACAAATATCAACTTTAATCGTTTCTTTAGGATTATTTCTCGCTGATGCCACTTTATATCCATCCGTTGGGATTGTTTCCAGTGGCTGAGTGAATTTGCAAGATGAGGGCACTTGATCATGGTCAAAACTGATAGCATTTTCATCTATTTCTTCATAGCTAATAAACAGATAATTATATTAATTATATGTACTTATATTATAGAAATTCTAATTTAATGGTTGTAGCTCACTCATGGAGACTTGGAGATGGTGATGATTTTCCTGGAAATTATAAGTAACATTACTTTTATTACATATCACAATATTTAATAATCTAATAAGTACATGTTTTGGCATTTATACCTTTGATTTTCTTTTTATGCTTTATCAAGTACCATGTAATTATGCCCAAAATTGATAAAAGTATGAGAGTAGAAAATAATCCAATTACAATGTATACAATATCTAAAAAATTCAATTAGAAATTTACTATAAAAGTACATTTATTATAATTGGGGTGATTTGTAGGCTAAATTTAAATGCAGTATGATTTACCATTTTGAACATATGTGATGTTATTAATTACACTTTGAGGTGGATTTTCTTTTCTTGCTCCTGTTGGTTCTGTTGATCCAATAGCTGTTGCGAGAGAAAAAAAGAACATTTTCTCTGTTATTAATTGATTTTCCATTAATTTTCAAATTGATCACAACAAAAATTTCAGTTTTTTTGTCAGAATTTCGGAAACAAGTTTTGGCCGAACTGCCTTGTTGCAGTTTATGAAAGGTCAATGATTGTTTTTGTAAAGGCTGATTAAAATCAAACGTCTTTTACATTTTACGAATTTTAAATCATTGTATCAAATATGTATTTGGTGATATCAGGAGATTCATGCATAAGCAGTTACGATGTACATAATATTTATGATAAAATAAAAGTATGCAAGAATATACTACCAGACTGGCTATTTCCAGGATTATTTGATGTAGAAGCAGATTTAGATGCAAAATTGAAACCATCTGAAATCATTTAATAAAAAAGTTTTACTTGGACCAATAATTCATTTTCTGAATTTATCAAAAAATATTCAATAAAAGTTGCATTCAAATTTACTTGTTTTAGTTGAAATTAATGTAATACCTTAAAATATTGTAGAAAATAAGCTTTTTGGAAGCCATTTTGTTTTGCATTTATGGTGTAAGACCTTAGTCAATTTTTAGCTTTACATTTAGAAACAAGCTGACAAATTTACGTTTGGAGGAAAAAATATTTCCCCACTCTATTGTTATTTAATGCACATTTATTATGTTGCCTTACAGTTGTACCATGACATTTAAATGACTTGGCAAATAAAATCCAACCTTAATCCTAGTAAATGACTTTCTCAGTTATATTAAACCATATTGACCTGCTATGATTATGCAAGGGAGATTCAACTTGAACTAACCAATATTTGAGGTCAACACATTAACTTTGATTCGTTCTGATGTCACTCCATCCCCATCAGCATCTGCTAATATTCCACATGTCCAGTTTCCTTTGTCAATTTCCTGAACTCCAGTAACTTTTAATGAGCACTGGGTATTGTTCAAACTTGTGTTATGTTTTGTAACATCTGAATACCTTCCTGTGACAATGGCATTTAACTTATTTCGCTTCCAGTAGCATTTCTTTTGAACATTAGTATAAAATGTGCAGTTTAGGTTGAAGTCATTTCCCAAAGTTACATTGACATCTTGGGATATGCATACAGTTGGTGGCATATATCTGCATCTGTTTCCTCCTGTTTGAGAATGTGATTAGAAATATATTTTTATTGTTTAAAAGCAATAGAAGGTTCAAGGTTAAATTAAACCTTTAAAATTATGACAAGATTCCATTTTTAATGACAAAGCAATCAATATTTAGATTGACAAAATCTAACAAAGTGCTAATTCAATTGAAATCTGGTTAAACAGTTCAGTTTTATCCTTCCGGACTAAATATATAATACTGGACTTACACCAGCATATTTTTACTTACCAGTTTGAGCTGCAACAGGAAGTACCAGCAAGAATATTAACGATAAAATATACTCCATTATTTTAAATGTCTTCAATAAAGCTTATTCTGAAAAGTTTTATAGAAAAAAAACATTTCAAGCTGGTTTTCTTTGTTTTCAAAAATGCTGTAATTCTGTATATAGGCCCCTACAGTACCTAATTGTTTGTCTTCTTCATTTTTATATTTCTTACCATGCAGTACTATATACTTTGAGCTCAATAACATAGAACATTTAACATACCATTCAGTGCCTGATTTATAAAAAAATTAATTATTACTGTGCATTAACAAAGTCTTTCTTCAGCCATCAATATGTCACTTTTGCTATTCAATGTACACTTCATATCATGCACTGAGGTACATTTGGGTGTATCAAATATCAATATTTATTCAAAAATGTTATCTAAGCTTCTGTTATGTTGATCATCTATGGTCAGCTGTTCATTGCGAAACTAAGTTTCTCTTGATATTTATAAAATATCATCGAAAGCATTTGTTAAAAATAGCTAACATTTCTGATATCCACATATTTTTCTACATTATGATGTTGATTGCTAAAATAGTAAACCACTATCCTCCTAATCCATGCATTAGACATTGTATGTGTAGATTTGAATAATTTCATAGTTTAGGTCTATATCATTTCAGGAGATTTGACAAGTTTAATAGTATATAAACACCTCCAGTGAGAAAAAACAAAAGAAATTCTTTTCTTTTTATCGCGTAAAATTTGCTGTAAAAATAAAAATCCTCCTTGCATAATTTCCTCGTTAATTAGCTGATTCCCATTCAAAGAAATGGCCTTTAGACTCAATTAATGGAGGAT
>JAQIXP010003192.1:0-13482 GCA_034700285.1 Proteroiulus fuscus
GATACCACCAACGGTTACAAAATGGGACTCAAAAATAGTCTCTATGGGCGTTTAACATTAGTGAAACCCACCCTTAAGCTAATCAACATTGAAAGAAAATTTTGATCCAAAATGGGGCTCAGTGCACGTGCATATGCCAGCAAACTAAATGTAATTGGCACATGCTTTTCACGCAGTAATAAGTTGTAGATGAAATTAATATTAATGCAAATCATGATCTACTTTAAGCATGTTTTGTTTTTAATTGTGATACCAGCCCCTGTGTGACTGGGATAGTATTTTAATGACAAAATGGTATCCGTAAACCTAAACCACCTTTTTTTTCAAAAAAAATTGAAAAACTAAACTTCCGTTCTGCAAATATGCGAGTCAAAGATCCCATATTTTTGTTGTTGTTAGTTGAGTGTAAAATAACCCTTAAGTTTGCTGAGGGTTAAGAAAATCCTGAAGATATATAGCCTATGTACGTGAATGTTTTCTGTCCGTATCATGTCCTGTGAGGCTGTGTCATAGAACCCAAAATAAAGCACGTAGGAATTCTAACACCCCATGTCTGTCCATACTGTATACAATTATCTTTTTCTGAAGTATCTAATTTCATTTCCGTACATTTTCAAAATTCAATAGGGTTAGAAAATTAAAGGATAGATTCCATTAAAAATATGTGACTTAAGATATGGCCGGACAAGTGTCACCGCTTTCTATTTCGTTTTTGACATTAGCCAGGAATGCGAAAGTGGTGTAGGTCTGGCAAATGGTCAAACTAGCGACAATCAAGACCAGCTAAATTATTCGAGTTATGGTCAACATCTTATTTCAGATTATTTTTTGTCACATGCCTTAATTTACAGCGTGGGATTCGTGTTTTTCCACAATTTACACGATTAAAATTTTTAATGTGCGTGAACCCTTCCTGTTCTGTACTCGTTTAAGGTCATAACAAAAATGTGCTGTTTTATTAAAGATTAATCTTTCCAACTGTGACTAACTACAGCAATAACAGCGGCACTGTGACTAAACAGAAATGTCGCCCACGTTGACAGGTAGGCCTAAGTTGATAGTTTGTGCATAAATTGTTGGTGGCCATAAAGGAGTATCATACCTCACTGTCATATAGGGCTTCGGACCTTGATAGCATTTAAACTAATTTCATTTACCTCGATTAGGGATTTGAGAGAATTCTTCATATATCCCTTAATTAAGAGCAATTCAAATGCAAGATAGGGTATACTAGCCAGCATGAAAAAGAAATAAATACACCTAGATGTCTTAATTCAGAAGTAGTGAATAGGCTAAAAGTTGCTTTTTAGATAATAACGTTTTTATGGAAAAAGGGTATAACTTGGAAATAACAATGTTAAAAGGCTGAAATTTTGGGAACAGATGAATCAATATACCCGGCTCAGTATATATTTTATAGGGAATGTGCTAATTTTTTTTAAATAATTAAATTAGTAGATTAATTAAGTAATTTGAGAAATAAAGGCTTTAAAAATGCCCATTTGCTAGTTTGACTTTGATAAAGTTTGCAGGAAAGCAAAAGAAATTGAGTGTGAAGTAGCGCATACATGCACGTCTTGTTATAAAAAAATCCAGGTCACGATAAATTTTTAAAAGATAAACTAACGAATGGTACCATTCTCTACTTGTAACTTTTATGAATAATACCTCGTTGGATATTCGCTACTCTTCACTTCTGTAACTTTAACAATTATTGGTTAAATTAATTTCTGTAACTTTACGTTAATTAGGGACACTTTCAGGATCACAACTTTGGTTCACTTATCTCATTTTTGACAAATTGGCTCATTCGCTACTTATAAATTAAGCCATCGACCTCTATACCTATTTCTGCAAAACATGTATTTCAGAATTTGGGCTTTGCATTTTCAACCCACTCCAGGTACATGTATTCAGATCATTTTATTTATTTATTACTTCCCTCAAATGCAATTGCAATTTCCAATTTTCATTACTGTATAATTTTTCATGCTCTTTTTCCTGAAATTTCTGATGAAGTATTTCAATGTGTTCTGCAGAAATGTTAGCTAAGCCTACTGACCTACAAGTACATGTACTAATATCTTGATGAAGTTTACGTTTCTACAATCGTTAATGTCAATTTTCTACACACATTTTTTATTCTTAAATTTGAAAATAATATGCAAACATTTTTCATATGGGATGGAACTCTCCATGAAAGATTTCATAAAAATGGGGCCAAAAGCTGCTATCATCCAATAGCTGCTATGTGTTTTACACCGTGATGATACATTAAATGTAAAATTTAATAGAATATTATTACTGGTGAAGTATAAATCACAATTTAAAATGGTGCATTGTTTTTAGGTTTTTAATGGAAGTTCAGTTCAATATGCAGTTGTTTTAATAAGAAAACCTTAAAAATATTGCTGACAGCCAAGCACGTTAACAAAATGTTTCACTTTATGGTCCTGCCTCCTGACTAACTGAGTTTAAAACTACGTCACGATCATGTAATCGATTGTGACGTCACAAGAAACCCGAACAAGCAGGAGGCAGGTCCATAAAGTACCCTCACGTATACAAAATTGATTAAAGAATTCCAATATAGTTTCAATGAAGGTGTAATTTAAAAATGAAATTTTCAAGAATTTGAGTAAATGCTACCTTGGATAGAGACGCCATGCATTATGAGTTCATACTCATATCTTTTGATTGCAATGCCAGTTTTCTTATTTTGGTTTGAAAATTAATATTTTATTTAAAACTAATTTCTGTACTAGTAGACATTGTATAGCTATTGTTTTATAGCTAACGGTACACGTTGGTTGTTTTAATCTTCCAAGTTTGCGACCTAAATTTGTGAGCTATTTCAGTTTAAAAATGGACATCGAATCACCCTGAGTACAGTGTAATCGGGCCTCACAAATCAGAACTAATAGTTATTGTTGCCTGGTCTAAGAGCACCGTTTTTTTCAGATTTTATAGGACATGTTAATAGTCCTTTTGCCAATTTGGCTTGATTTCAGAGATGTTGGCTGAATCATTTCAATTTGGAATGTATAAATGTCTGTGTAACCAGTATTACATTATCTCAGCTATACTGCTATACATTACTGCTTATAGTAACAATTTTGAAAGTTTGTCCCACTCTCCCAATCCTACTTTTTCATAGGCCTGTTTTTTTCCAACTTGTAGAATTGCATTTAAATACCTCAAAATACATGCAACAATTTGGCAGAATGTCCCGAGGCCTGGTTTTTTTTTTGAAGGACATTGAGATAGCAAAAACAACCGTCTATTTTGAGACATTATGCCTTTTTGTACACAGAATTGCTATACGTTTAGTCGGCTTCATGTTAGGATTTTTGATCTGACATAGGTTGGGAGGTCTACGAGTACGAGCGAGCGTAATTGTGGTTCTCTCCAAGTAAAATGGAAATAAATAATGCCAGTTGAGATTCATTCTGCAAAGCTTTGCTTTCTGCTGATTTGTGTAGAGTAGCTAGGCATCCTGCCATTATATTATAAACAAAACGTCAAGAAAGTATGGCATTAAGTGTAATATGGTTTCCTCGTTTGCCAGATTTTGTTTAGTTTAAAACTTTTTAGTGTCTTTAAATCCCTCTGAAGCTTGTATGTATACTGTATACATAATACTTTAAAAAGTTTTTAATAAAAATTTGCCTCTGTTGTCGACCATTTTAGTTCTTTGGATAGTCAGGTGGACAACAGGTTTTTAAAGAGTAGGCTAGGAGTGGGTAGCTGCAGGGTGTTGACCACAACACGTTTTATTTTTTAATATTAAAAGACTTGCGGATGTGTAAGAAAAAAATACAAGTATTAAGATTTGCCTTATATTTAAATCTCAGCAAGATTTCATCATTTAGCTGTGACCAGGTAATTTAACTTGGTACCATACATTCGGTGTAATTATGCCATTCGGAGGGGGATTAATTCACTCAACCTAAGGTTCCCACATAATTTGTATACACGTACTCTTCAATTTATCAGCAGCTAAAATTCCCCAACAAATTTCAGCTATCTTTTGAAGGTTGTTTATTACCTGTCCAATAATTTTTCTTGCGCCCTGCATATTCTATTATATACGCCAATGTATTAAAAATGTGGACGAAATGGCTGCACCAAATTCTAAATTTCTTATTATACATGTAGTTGAGAGCTTTATATTTGATTATATAGTGGGTGGGACAGGTTGAGGCTGATTTTATGAGTGCAATTTAACTCCTGATGGGTTCAGAATTTACATATCAGTGTAGATAAAAAATTAATACATAAGAAATGAGTAAATATCTGAGTTTTTAATTTTTATCACAATTTTTTAAAATAAATTATGACATTAACATGCATTACAAGTACTAATAGCGTTGACGAAACAGGGAAGTTCAAAATGTTTATTCTTTTCTTGATTAGCTGCAAATGTATTTAACGCTTGGTTAGTGATCTATAGTGACTTTTAACTCATCATAAAGCCTTCTGGATGACCAGAAAGGATCCATTTTTAAGCTGAAAAGATTGGGGTTGATTAAGCAGATTTATACGACTATATACCGTCGTATATGTTTTATATCAATAAATGTTGGTAATGATGCATGGTTCCACCATTGATGGCTTATGTGATGTATTGTAACATAATTGATACTGTATACATATCAAAATGCTGCATGTTCCAACACATCCCTTCAATTTTCTGTAAACTATAGTTTTTGAGTAAAACAAACATTTAAAACAAACATTTAAAAAAAAGATTAAAAAAAAATATTAAAAATGCTTTAATTTAAAAATGTATTTTAGGAAAAATTTGTTTATTATTTAGAAAATGAAATATTTGTTTTTTAATTTGAGAAAAGCTAAAACCATTTTAAACCAATATCCATATATGAGACTTGCTATTTCCCAAAGGAACAAACATTTGAAGAGCTGAGATCAAAAATCACATGAGTCCATTTTTGCTGAAAATGAGATAATTGCATGAAGTTTTAGCTAGTATTGTTCTATCCACTAAATCAATAAAAAATTGGGGTAAGATAAGAAAAAGTTGCTCCTTTTGAATACTAAAGATGAAAAATGCCAGAATCAGGATGTGCAGTAGTTGGGTAATAAGTAGCCTAGGCCTACCCAAGTTTCCTTCAAGGGAACCAAAATGTGATGGGTCATACCTAAGCCCAAGTTTCTATCTTAAAAATTAAGCTAATTTTAAAATAACAAATTTTTATGCATTAAATCTGGATTTTCTTTATGTGCAAATTTTCTCAAAACAAGAAATATGGACTCATGTGGTTTTTGATCTCAGCTCTTCATTTGTTGACCACATCATTATTTTCGAACATGTATTCCTACATGTTTTCAACATGTTTTTAGATTTTCAATTTTAACGCAGAGATTATAAGCTATTCTGATATTTCCTTGAATTTCCTATAGTTGAAATTGAATGCCAATTCTCCATATAAAAAACTCACAATCCAAACTGTCAGTAAAACACTAATTTTACTTAAATTTTTTTTTATTTGTAGCTGGATGACTGTACTCTACAACTGTACAAGCACAGTAATTCACACTTGGACTATGGGACGTACCTCGACTTAGAATCGACCATTGACGAACAACAAGAAGAATTTGATGGCTTCTTGGACAAGTGAGTATAATTTTTAATTTAGTGATTCTAATTGATAGCTATTTTGACGCGCTTTTGTCAAGGTTTTCGTGTGTGTGTGTATATATATAATAACATAGGTTTCCAATTTACAAGTCAGTATTCTTGCAGCTGATTTTTTAGGCCTTGGGTAAGTCATTAAGTTTATCGAAAGCAAGCAATTTGTTACAAGCAATTCACCTTTACAAGGCTGCAATTTGCAATGTAAATGACAATTCTTTTATGTTTTTAGCAAGCCTAGCCAAAGTAATTTAATTTCCCACCACCTTAAATGCGTGGGAGGCATAACTATGTTGTCGTAAATGACTACAATATTTATAAAACATTGCATTTATGAATATATTATGAATATGAATATTCTCCTGATATTTACCTAACAATACAATTAAATAGACAACATTAAAGATGAATAATACCCTAAAACAATTTTAATCAGACAATGGTATATGCTATATACATCAATATTAATATTTTTACAACAGTTTAAATTCCATGTAAACTTTGCATGAACTTGGTGCTCATTTTTTATGGGAATACAGTAAATCTATCATTTTCTTAAAGAGAAAAAAAATGACGTCATTCCATTTCCAAAAAGAATAAACAATAATGTAATCCAAATTTTGCTGTAAAACTGCATTGCACTCTTCATGAGTGCATTCTCACATTCTAGAAAATGAAACTTCTGGTGACATGTAGTCCTAATACTGCTAAACAATCGAAGATACCTGAAATTTACATAAATGTTACAAATTAGTACAGACCCTGTACATACAATGAATCTGCATTTGTGCTGAAGTAGATACTGACAAACTTTGGCTTACAAGTTAGTACATTTTCAGTTTGACAAATCTGTCAATGTGTTGTCAAATCTTTGTTAATGAGACTGAGTACTGGTCACTGTGTAGAAGAGAGATCTCTCTACTACCTCGTGTTACTGGTATACTTTCCAGACTAGGGTTGCTTTGTGAATTAGTTTATAACAAATTCAAGATCTGCAATTTTAAGAATAAGGTAAATAGCATCTTACTCCATGAGTTATTTTGGCAACCACATTGTTAAATTTTAGTAAATTGAAATAAATTGGCAGAACTGCCAGAATGGGAAAGAATCCATGTATTTTGAATAAATCTTGGGCTGAAGAATTCCTTTGGTCAAGGGCAGCAAGAATAAAGCAGCCTGCTCTTCAAGCAATCCTAAAATATCTTACATTTTAATCTAAATTAGTCCTAAATTCTAACACTCGCCTGCTTTTATGATTTTGGAACCGGTTGAGTGTGTGACTTGCATGTGCATATTCCATAAGTATTTGCTCAGGTTTGCACGTGAATGCCTCGTGCTCAATTGAATCCAATGCAATAAAAGCAGGGGAATGAATTACACAGTTAGGACTACTTTTTCTGTATTGGAACGTGTCTGACTGTCTGGTAAAATTGTCTTCAGGCTTTCGTTCACCAGTAAGAACTCTCGAAACAATGCAGACTGCTCAGGATATACATGTATTATGACTTTTAATTTGGCATATATATATATATATATAGTGTATAGGCCTAGTCACCACGTAAGTTTCAGGAAAATGTCAGACTGGTCATGCAGTTATAGGTCAGTCATACGACTTGACATACGATTTCCCTATTTCTAACTTTCTTTGTCATTACAGCTGTAATGGTGCAAAGACCTAAATGGAATTCATTGTCAAAGTATATATATTTTTCCTTACTTACCTTCATGTATACTATGAGTCAGTTGTGGTTTTTGTGGACACTCCCAAAATCTTGCTTATAAAAAAAGGTAAATATAAAATGCAGCCTCTATAATAGCTAGTCCACTCACCTGCATACAACGATTTCCTTTTCACTGGCCTTACCTGTTTTATTAAACAGGTACAGACTTATTGCATTGTCAATGAAAATAAAATTATCTTACAGGGGTTAAGAATGCCAATGAATTGAGGTGGGTGAAACGAGAAAGTTGTAATTCATGCTTGGGAATTTTTATTGGGTATATCTAGTGCTCAAGTGCTGACTTAAGTGTAATTGCGATTGAACTCAAAATTCTCGTATCATTTGAGTATTTGCAAGTTCATTTCGTTTCAAAGGCAGTTAAATGCAGTTTGAAAATCCTAACTTATAATTATTGGTTGTCAGGCAAACCACTTAAAAATACCAATTTTGGGTTTGAAAGTTTGATCATTATTATATGATGTAGGTGCCCTGGTAAGATTGTTTACAATCGTAAAGTTAAAATAAAACTAGATTTTCATCTTATAACAATACAAACATTAGCAGCTGCATTTAGTTAGGTTCACAATTTAATTGTATTTTGGGTACTTGTGGGTAATTATTATGAGAATTTTTATGTAGGACAAAGTATGGGTATATATGTGTTGGCAATCATAGACCAAATTATAAAAAAACTATAAACTAACCTGCAATAGATTAAAGGGACAGTCCCACCTTACACGTAGGCTTACCTCAAACATTTTTTGCAAGGAAGAGAGATCGTAGAAATTGAAATTTAATTTATAATTACTATTCAATAGTTATTAATTTTAAAACATGCCAATGTGGACAAAAATCTCGATGGTTGATAGTAGCCATGTTGGAAGTCATTTTGTCAATTGTGCATGTGCACCAGCATGTCTTAAAATGTCCAAAAATTTTGCAAAAAAAATGTCCTAAAAGGTCCTAAAATTTAGCAAAAAATGTCTTAAATTCCTAAAAAAAATGGTCAACTTTCAGAGTGGGAACCCTGCAAGTATTAGTAACCCTAGATTATAAAGTTGCAAATTGATAATACAGGTTCATGAGTTAAGTGCCAAAGTTTTCCCCTGCCTACATACTAGATTCTTCATAGGATTTTGTAAAACTCAAATATATGTTTTAGGGGTACGTAGGCCCTAATGCATTTTTATGGAAATTGGGAACCCCTCCTATTTGTAACACCAGACTTGCACACTCATTCTCTCCACCAGCATTATGTAATACTTGAACAATCCCTAGAGGTTGTATCCTAAAGTTTCATTGTTCACAAATAAGCTGCACGGCATATATTATTCGAGTATTCAGGCCTACTGCCTGGTTGTTTTGATGTTTGCATTGATTTGCTTGGTATGTCATGCACACATCTGAGAAATTGTAATGATACCGGCATCCGATACGGTCTTCGTAAAATGCATTTATTCTCCCTATAGTTGTATTATTTGCAATCATTGAATTGTCAACTGACGAGCAGTTCTATTCATGGATTTTATTTCCCCATGTCAATGCAATGATGTGACCCACTGCATACTTTAATTTTTGATTGTGCAAAAATCTTAAATAACCGTGTGAAAATCTTGTATTTCTTACATGCAGAGTTCAGTGCCACTTTTGGGGACATGGTGATGCACTTAAATAACGTCTGAATTACTTAAAATTGTTTGTTCTCTTCTAATCAACTGAAATACTCATTATGTTGCTTGTAAAAAATATTTTTCTCACATTTAATTTTGGGTTTCTTGCCTTCTGAAACTATATGACTGGGGTCACCGTGTCGTATATTTTCCGGCTGTTTTAAATTCCTATATTTTCCATATTTTTCCCATCATTTATAAATTTTCAGTCATTATCTGCCTTATTGCTATAAAAATTGATAAGGTTTTATGCACCATAAACTAAATTTGGGGTAAATTTCACTTTATTTTTAAAGTTAAACTTATGTAAGATGGTCTATCAGTGCTTAATTCGAAAATGCAGGCAAACTTGTAATCTAGAGTTTCCTTGATAAACACTGCATAATTATTATTAACATATTTTGTAAAATTATTATTTGCCTAACAAATGCAAGAATTAACACTATTTCTTATTATTACTGATAAATGCATGTATTGACCAATTTTAAAATATACACTTCAAAAACAATTTTTTAAAACAATCAAAAACAATGATTCAGAACTTTACATTTGAACATACATACATTTGAATATGAGGAATGTACCAATTAATACAGTGTAATTATAGAATGGTGATTGGGCTAATTTATAATACAGTATAGCTTAGGAAACTCCATGCTGCTTTATATTTAGTTACATCCTCTATTAATAGTATTTTTTTTGGAAATAAGATCTTATGGAAATGGGTGTGCCAAGAAAGCAATACCCTCATCATCAGGGTTATTTGACATTAATTCATAAGGATTATACCACATTGGTGATGTAGTAAATAAATATACCACAGCAGTTTATTATTACCTTGACCATTGCCTGTTTACATTTATTTTTGTCCTTGTTGGTAGTTTATTGTAACATTGAATTATTAGGTGCATTCCTGTATTTGACTCATGTTCCTGTGTATTTATGTAGAATAGGCTACATATTTATGGCTGTAAATTACACACGAATGAGGTTGTTCGTGTAGGTTTAGTTGTTGACAATTTTGTGTTATTAACCTAGTAATTTGATCTGACCACACCTACTCGATCATCTTATACTTTTGCCAGTTTCGTATTTTTGGGCGGCATATTTAGACCACTGCAAAGGGGGTGTAAAATGACTTAACTGTCAGATTTTTACAGGTTGGCGGATTTAATATTTGTCCTAGAAATTGCTAAGAATAATAGCATTTGTTGGAGAAAGTGTGCCGAATTCTTGGTCAGCCTGTACTTATAACAATTGGTTATACATAACGAGCACTCACCTGGAAAATCAGAATATATTGTTATTTGGAATTTTTTTGTATATTTATGAAATGCAAAAATGTGCTGAAGCATTTATTACTGATAGGCAATTCAATTTTTAAAATTTCATAAGGTCTGTATGATAAATATAAGAAATGAAAGTAGTTTTCCTGATTTTTTTACTTTGCATTTAGAATTTTGTATTACAGATTAATCTGTAATATCCTTAAAAAAGGCCTTTATTGCCTTTATAATATTTATATTATGCTTGATTGTAGGCCTGATTCATTTATAGGCAAGAATTATTAATATACGAGTATTTATAAAATTTGGAGTGTTATGTTTTCAGAATATTTTTATGCAGTTAGGATATGTTTTCAAAATATCCAATTAGCATTTGGATTTAGCCTAGTAAATGCCTTATTTATATAAAAAATGGGCAGATCAATTAATGCTGATATAACCATTTGAAAGGTCCTGACTTGATTTGTCATGAACTGACTATATATGTTAATCTGCATGGCTAGTTTTCATGGGACTGATTGACTTATTTTGAAGATCAGCATCAGAGCATATATGCCTAATCCAATTTAAAAAAGTTATGTGAATTGGCAGAAGTGCATGTGGTTGAATGGCCAACTATAATACAGTTTCTGTTTAATGATCAAGTTTTCCGCATAGTAAATTAACATAACGAGAATATTATTTAATGTTTCATAATTAACTCATTAATTATTGCTGTTTGTATTGGAAAGAAACCTGCTCTGAAAATTGAAAAAGCATTTTTTCTCTCTCTTCATTTTACAACATGTTAAGAATTATAGAGACCTATATTCTGACCTGTCTATTAGAACATGGAAAATTTCTGACGTGCAGTGCTCATTAAAACAAATCACGCCGTGTTTAATAAAATTACTCTATATCATAGTTCAAAGTCCTTGGAACAGTCAGTTGGAGTAGTGGATTGTTTATTTAGAAATGTTTTCTCAATATTAAATATAGGTTTATATACTATATTGGCTCACATGTCAGGTATATTAGAATGTTGTAAACCAGTCTTTCAAATATCTGTTCATAACTCACTTGACATAAATGTTGGTTTTTATTTATTAATAATGTTATCTAAATTTTCTGTTGTCTTTTATGTACTTGAAGCACGATCTCCATTGCTCTTATCTATGTGTTCTGCATTAATTCGAAATTAAACTAATGGATATAAAGACGATAACTTGAATATTATAAAAAATTAGGTCAATTTTCAGTTATTTGAAGCTGGTTTCATATTATAATATTATGTGGGATATACTCTTCCCTGATAAAAGATAAATGATTTCTTTTCATTGTTTTCCTAACAGTTTTTGTTGTAAATGCAGGAGATAAATTGCAGCTATTGTGCTTTACTTGCTTGGAGATAGGCCTCCACAGCTTGTTATACATTGTATAATTAAAATTGTAACAAGTTATTTTATCAGGATAAATGAATGGGGAAGTTTCCCTTTATATTAAGTTGTTTTTAAAATATAGCCAAAGAATAGTTAATACCAGAATTGAAATTAAAATTTGAATCAGACTTACCATTAAGTCATTATTATTTTTACAAGAGCTCAAATTGCTGGAAAATGCTCAACTAAGTCATTTCTGATAACTTCTATTTTTAAGTCAACTTTTAGTCAACTTTAGTCAACTTTAAGTCAATTTTTAAGTCAACTTAACCAGTTTCAACTCTGTCATTCATGAGGGGAAAAGAAATATGTCAAAAAGTTGGTCTCTTTAGTTTATACCATTTGCAGAATTATGGTATTTGAAAAATTGTAGGACATTTTGAATAAACTTTACAGAAAATATCCCAGTTGAGAATATATTTAGTTGAATACTCTGTCTGTTGTAATGTTTCTGAAAGTATTTTTGGAATAGGCCTATATATAAGCAGGAAATTCTTTGGAAAAAATATGCATCCTCCAAAAATGATAAACATCTCATGGCCACTTCACCATTTCGGCTATAATTTTTAAGGAAAATTCAGGTTATGTAAATAACACTTCAACTGAAGGATGAGTTTTAGGGGGCTGTATACTCGCGTATACCTTGCTAGACATTGTATTTACATTAGACATGCAACACAAATTAGTACACATTCTAGACTGAATTTTCCCTAAATTTATGTTTTGACAGGCTTAAATAGTACTTTAATGAGTGCTGTGATGGATTTTACCTTAGATTTTTAAATGCTCTACCTTTCGGTTGAAACTGCATACATGCACTCTTTAACTTATCTCGTTTAAGTATTTTTAGTTGTTCTTGGTAATCTTTTTCTTTCTTTTTTCAAGAATTCTTCCTTGTTAATGTGCACGTATACATCTTGCCAAAATATTTTTTGTACAGGAAGAAATCTCTGTAACTTTATTTGTTACTGTTGCACATTGGTGGTCCTTGATCCTGTAGAAATGTTGTAAAAACTGTACAAACGATTTGTCGTAATTCTATATCTCTTAAATTCTAAAACTAGAAAAAAAGTTTTCAAGTAAATCATTTGTTTTCTACTTCAAAAATAGTGTTCAGGGATTTAAAAATAAAAAATTCGCACTAATGAGAACTCGTTGACATAACATTTTTTGGGGGGAAATTATAATCAATGAATTTTTGGCAATGGCTTCTACTAGGTTCTCAGGTATAATCCTTGTAACACACTTTTGGCTTAAATTTCTAAATGTAAACTGGTTAGTTGAACTTTTTTGCAGGAATGTTATAATCCTAACTACATAGTTTCAATTTTGCCATTTTTTTCCAAACTGTGTTCTTATTTTAGCATTTCCTTTTGGCTAAAAAACGAGGCTTTTTCCTGTAGATTATACCTCACACGACATTTTTCTTATTCATTATGTTGTAGGGATTTTTTTACAGAGTGCTGCTATTTCAAACCACTTTGAAACTTTTACATAAAGTTGAATTTCAGGATTTTCTGTGGGTTTTTTTGTGTTTAGTGAAAGTTATTTATATAATGTTCATGCATGCACAACCAAACATTAAGTTGTTGCCAACATTTCCCATGGATGAATGATAATGTGACAATTTAGGCTATTTAGTGGTAATCAGAGGCTCACAAAACAACACGCACTAATTATTATAGACATTTGTAACTAATTCCTGTCATGGTTTTTCTTAGCTGTGAAATT
>JAQIXP010003193.1:0-13481 GCA_034700285.1 Proteroiulus fuscus
TGATACATATAATTTTTTCAAAATATATATATTTTAAACTGTAGGCCTATAAACCAATATAATTTTAATGGATAACCGTAATAAATTGTAATAATAATTCAAAATACATTTATAAATATAGGCCGGATTTGGTAATTATTTTATTATTTTTAAAATACATATATTTAAAGTGTATCAAAACCTAATTTTAATAAATGCTAGTAGAAGCTAGCAAATATTTAAAATAATAATAATGCAAAATAAAGTTATAAATAATTAACATACTTTCTAATAACACGGCATAGCATAAATACTATTTGTTTAGCCAATTTCTATAAAAACAATAAAATATATATAATTAAAAATAAAATAAAATACAGATGCATGAAAATAAATACATTTAGGAATATAATATTGAAAGCATTTTAAAATGTAGAGAATTTACTACAGTTGGACAAATTATAATATGCAGTTTGAAATACATTTTAAAATACATTTCTCAAAATGGTTTTTATAGGGCTATTTCAAAATATACAGTGAACGAATTATTATATATATTTAATGGTTTGCACGTCATCTGAAATAAAGCAATTTAAAAAAAATGATACCATTATATTAAAACTCAGAAATTTCATGAAACAGAAGCTGAATGCCAATGGGCAAATATTATGGAATTAATGGTATAATAACTTTTATGGTATATATGATAATATGCATAAGGAAGTTAGCCTATATACTTTCAATTAGACGTGTCATTAAAATAATTATTTAATGTTCCATAATGATAAAGCTTTAGCTTACATTATTAATAATTATTTCCTATGGCGTATTTATTAAAAAAAAACCACAAAAAATTGAAATTAGGCAGAAAATAAAACATTTCAAAAGCATCTGAGAATGCAATTTATGTCTTGGTTTTTGCTGCCAAGTCTGATTCAAATTGCAATTCCATTCCTCGTATTAAAGGGAATGTCCCACTTCGTACCAATTAAGTGATATTTAACTGGTACACACTTACTAGATATGCCTATATGAATGGCTGTGGCAATAATAATTGCAGCAGTTTCTATATTGAAGAAATCACCCCATTTGCTAAATACATGTTGGGCGCTATTTTTCCATAGATTTCAGCACTGGCGGCTCCAGCGGGGGTACAGGGGGTACAGCAGTACCCCCTGTTCAATCACTTGGGGGGGGCGCCAAATCGTGAAATCGGGTGGGTATAGGGTGACCCTGGCTGGGATCATAGGGCGCCCACTGGCCTGCAGTACCCCCTGTTCAGAAAACCTAGATCCGCCAGTGGATTTCAGCACTGGCGCCCTCTAGGACATGCATGTCTACGTGTTTCATGAGAGCTGATGCCTTCCATCCAGTAGAGGGCGCTGCATACTGTCAGTAAAAGGGCGCCTATTTGGGATTTGCATTTTCAAACAAATCCATGTAGGCATATTCAAATCAAATTGGAATTTCCATGACTTTCATAATTTTTCATGCTCTTCTTCCTATAACCCAATCCTTTCAAAGTGGGACTTTCCCTTTAACTATCAGTTGACTTTATTTAAAGAAACTTAGATAAACAGTGACTTTCCCTTTAACTGTTATTTGATTTTATTTAAAGCTAACTTATATACTTATAACTTATATATAACTCAAGTTATAACTTATAACTTACCACTTTATGACGTTAGAGTATCCTCCTGAATGTGGGATAACCCCCTTACCAAATGGCATAATTATATGCTGATCGTAGGGTACTGAATTGAATTGAATTGAATATAACGTGGGACTTTCCCTTTAACATTTATTTGACTTTATTTAAAGTTAGCTTATATAAAGTGGAACTTTCCCTTTAACTGTTATTTGAATTGATATAAAGATAACTTACATAAAGTGGGAATTTCTCTATAACTGTTATTTGACTTTATTTAAAGATAACTTACATAAAGTGGGACTTTCCCTGTAACTGTTGTTTGACTTTTAATTGAAGATAACTTACTACAAACATGAAACTTTCCTTTGCAATACATCTAAAAATGCATTTTATGAGGAATTGTTAAACGATTCAGTGGTTTATTCTATTATGTATCTGCATTTCTGACTGAGTTTGAAAAATACATCAAAAATGCATTAAGTTTTCAATGCATGTATACGAGGGGTAAGATTTTTTATACATTTCACAATATATTAAGTTGTTATCCATGCACTTCAATGCATGTCCGCCCACTGTCCATTCATATTATACAATAAATCGTGAGTTAACTTGTCCAACAATCACAATGCCATTTGAGCAGATGTTCTCAACATCAGGCAAAAGGTTCCTTTTGCAATAAACGCCATCTATAGACAAAATACTAAATAATTCTCGTTTGATTTATAGATATTTCAATTTGAAATGTCAGCTTATAGACCAATCTAAATTGATTTAGTTGAATTGGATGACGCCCACCTTTTCAACTGAAAATCACTTTCATTAACTCGCACTTTCACAGAACTTCATTAGAATTCAATGACTTGACTGAATATACATGAGGAGTCACGTGGTCCTTCAGTAAAGAGGACAAAATTACAACTAAAGTGTAAGAGGGAAGATCACCTTTAAAAAAAACTTTGTTACTAATGGTAACCTATGGACAATACAGGGAGAAAAATTTCATTTCCTAAAAATTTTCTATTCTTTTTTATACAAAATTGTATAATTAAGCAACGAAAGAGTCACGTCATCAGGCAGCACTTGCCCATGATGCAATACTTCACACATATGATGCACAGTTTGATATTGTGGGCATTTCAAGCATTTTTTATCACTAGATTTTGAGGGCTTGATTTACAAGTAGCGAATGAGCCAAAAGTTGCTTTGGAGATAATAGCGTTTTTATGGAAAAAAAGGTATAATTTTGGAAATAAACAATGTTAAAAGGGTAAAATTTGGTAAACGGATGAAACCATGCAAATATATATTTTATAAGGAATGTGGTAATTTTGGTTAAATAATTAGATTAGTCAAGTAATTAAGTAATTTGAGAAATAGAAGGCTTAAAGATGCACATTTGCTAGCTTGACTTTGATCAAGTTTGCAGGAAAGCGAAATAAATAAAAGTGCAAAGTAGCGAATGTGCACATTCATTATTTTTTTTTGAATATATATAAAGTGAATGCAAAAAAAGTAGCGAACGTGACATTATTGTTTATAAAAATCCATGTCACGAGCAATTTTTAAAATATAAACTAACGAATGGTACTATTCACTATACTTGTAACTTTTAGGAATGATATATTCGCTAGTCTTCTCATCTGTAACTTTTAATGAATTATTGGCTAAAGTAATTTCTAAGCATTCGCTTGTTTGACTTTGATTAAGTTTGCATGAAAGCGAAATAAATAAAAGTGCAAAGTAGCGAATGTGCACATTCATTATTTTTTTTTTGAATAAAGTGAATGCAAAAAAAAGTAGCGAATGTAACAGTATAGTTATAAATATCCATGTCACGAGCAATTTTTAAAAGGTAAACTAACGAATAGTACCATTCACTATACTCGTAACGTTTAGGAATGATATACCTAGTTGGATATTCGCTACTCTTCTCTTCTGTAATTTTTAATGAATTATTGGTTAAAGTAATTAATGTAACTATAATTAGTTAATTAGGGACTCTTTCAGGATCACAATTGTTCCCTTATCTCATTTTTGAAAAATTGGCTCATTTGCTACTTGTGAATTAAGCCATTGATGTATTGTCCATTGATAAACAAGTTCTGTTAGAGTGATCTATAGTGATCCTCATCTTTTATACAAAAAAATACTACATTAAAATTGGAAAAAATTGATATAAAAATGAATTACATTTAAGCCTACGTGCTCAGATAAATATTATAATTAACACTATTTGAAAATTAGTCTTGTAAAAATGTAGGACTGAACCTAGTTTTTTGGAGACATTCATTATTATAATTACCACGCAAAATGACCTCATTTAAATATCAAGATTTAAAAATTCAGGCTAAGAATAAGTCAAACTTTTTTAAAAATAAATCTACATTTGCTACTTAATGCTACATTGTAAATTCTACATTCAATTACAACATATTTATGAGGAACTATTCATTTAGTTTAATTATTTCTACTATCCTCTCGAAACAAGTTATTTTTGAATGAAAATCCTCAAAAGCAGATTAACCAATAGTCAGTATAATTTAAATTTGCTGAATTCCATTTAACTACAGCGCCATATTGCTTAAAGTGGTGAGCAAATGCAGAACTTTATTTTCTGGGCTCTTTTCAGCGCCATCTGTGGGCAAAAATCTTACTTTCAGCATTGAAAGTTTATAGTAGTGTCAATAATTTTATTCCTTTAAATTGCAAATAGTATTTTAATTCTAACGATTTTTTCTCATTTTTTGAAAAATGTTGATGGGCTTCCATCAGCGCCATCTGTGGGTAAACCATGTTACTTTCAGCATTGAAAGTTATACTGTCAATGATTTTTTGTTCATTTAATTAGCAAATATTACATAATAATTATCAATAAATTTGTGTCAATTTTATGAATATTTTTGGGCTCCCTTCAGCGCCATCTGTAGGTAAACCATGTTACTTTCAGCATTGAAAGTTAAGAGTATTGTCAATGATTTTCTTTTCATTTAATTAGCAAATATACATAATAATTATCAATAATTTTTGTCATTTTTTTAAATCATTTTGTGTTTCCTTCAGCGCTATCTGTTGATAAAACCATGTTACTTTCAGCATTGAAAGTTATAGTATTGTCAATGATTTTTTGTTCATTTAATTAGCAAATATTACATTATAATTATCAATAAATTTGTGTCAATTTTTTGAATAATTTTGGGCACCCTTCAGCGCCATCTGTAGGTAAACCATGTTACTTTCAGCATTGAAAGTTATAGTATTGCCAATGATTTTCTTTTTCATTTTATTTGCAAATAGGATTTTAATTGTAAATAAATTTTTTCCCATTTTCTTTAAAATGTTGGGCTTCCTTCAGCGCCATCTGTGATTAACCATGTTAATTACTTCCAAAAACTGAAAGTTACAGTATAGGCCCTATATTGTCAATGAACTTATTTTTAATTTAATTAACAAAAATATTTTAATCGTCATTAAAATTTTCTCATTTCTTGAAAAATGTTGGGTTCCCTTCAGCGCCATCTGTGTGTAAACCATGTTACTTCCAGCATTTCCTTCTAAATATCCATATTTCCTAAACTATTTCCATAAATCCCAAAGTTATCAGATATTAATCAGTGTTATACTTCCATCTTTTACGCACGAATATACGAGCATATATACCAAGACAGTAATAATTTAATGCCGCAAATAGGCACATTTGCCATATTTGAAATTCTCTTTTTGCATAAAATTTACATGCCAAAATTGCAGTTTGAATATTAAGGTGAATTTTTATGCCACCTATCCCCAAGTGCCATTGAGAGTTGTATAGCCAAGAGTAGATTTTTAATAACCCCATCAGCAAATGCTTCCCTTTTTCATAATACAATTTAGGCTTAACATGACAATTTATGCAAATTATGTATTTTCCTGCATCTAAAATGCACAAGATTTGCATGTACGAAACAAGTCTCGTTACATTTATCCTATTTAAGCATCCTATACTTGTATTTGATGCATAATTTATGCACAACTTAGCCGGATGTAGACTCGCTATTTGAAAAAGGCCAATTCTGCTTGTATTCTCACCCAAGAGACTTTTAAAACTTATGCTTAATACTGAAAATGAATGATATCAGGAGCATACTTGCTTTAGGAAACATTAATGTTTTGAACAAGTGTCTCCCTTACGGTTTATATTCATTTGCCTCGTCTCGCATAAAATAGCATTTATATATGGAAAAAAATCCACTCATAAACTCAGATCCCCCCCCCCTTTACATAATATATTTCAAACATGAATGCATGGATCATATCGATCCAACAATTTTAAAATGCAACCATATTCACAGAAAATGCATGCTTTACTGTTTTTCATAGATTTTCAATCAAAATATATTACACTATTTGCAAAATCATCTGCATATAGTATTCGTGACTTAGATAGTACAAATGCGCATGCTCAGAATGGCGGCGCCACCTGGTGTGTTTTAAGTGTCAACTTTGAAAAGAGACGAGTTGCCCTGGTTCAGCCATACCTAAGGGGGGAGGGGGGAGGGTTTCAGACCCCCAGAAGGGGTAGATTATGTAATTTTGGATCCAATGGGGGGGGGGGGTTTGACCCGCAACTTCCCCCACCCCCGGGTACGCCTATGGCATGCAGCAATCATTAGGAAATATAGTTTAGCACTGAAATGTGACTGATTGGGTAACCATTTGGTAACATCATCTGAAGCAGTTGAGGCTTTTGGAATAACCTCTATCCTTTTGGCGTCTAGGATCACAGTGAGAGGTAACAAAAACAAAATGGGTTAACCACTCCTGATCTACCTAAATAAGCAGTTCACCAACTGAAATCATAGAAAAACAAAGCAGGGCGTTCACCTTTCCGCGGTTGGGTTATAACCCTTATGATGTATACATGTAGATGAACCATTTGTGAACTGCATCACAACAGCACATGATCAGATTACAACGCCAAATTAGCTAAGGATCAAATTACAATGCCAAAATTAGGCGTTGTGATTGGGTACCATTTGGTAGCATGGTCTAGCTGAAGCAAAAGCGTTTTTGTGGTATAGCATCTATCGTTTTGGCATCGTGGATCACAGCCCGAAATAACAAAATGGGTTAATAACTCGTGATCTACCTAGTAAGCAGTTCAACAAATGAAATCATAGAAAAACAAAGCAAAGCATTGAGCGTTTTCGCGGTTGGGTTATAACCATTACAATGCAGTTAAGAACTACTTGTGAACTGGATAACAACAGCGCAAGATCTTGGCTTTGTGATTGGGTAACCGTTTGGTTGAATGGTCTGAAGCAAAAGCGCTTTTGCAGTAGCCTTTATCGTCTTGGCATGCAGGATCACAGCGCAAGGTTATCTTAATTTTAAGCTTCATTTGTCTTTGCACAAAGTGGGAAAGTCCCTTTAAGAAGTTTAAGCATTTCAAAAAGTACACGTGAACATCTGTGACCCTTAACAATTTTAAATCCCCTTTCAAAATAACATCTAAATTGCTTCATTTCAATGAAAATTCAAGCAATATAATTATAATCATTGGTTTAACAATATGTATGTTAATGATGGGAACTGGAAATTTAATGTTATGTGCATGTTTATGTACATTTTCAAGTGGAACGTGCCAGTGTCAGGTCCGATTTCAGGTATCATAACAAAGCCGTCGCCCCGAGGGAAAGTCATTAAAGTTGGACCAGAGGTACAACTTTTTCCCTACATTTTTTTTTGTACAATTATAAGGTAAACCTAAGTGCATGACGGTCGGCGCCATCAGACTTATACATGTAGTTTTTATAAGAGCAAAAACATGGTTGGAATATGTGTACCAACTCCATAACACAAAACACAAATGCCCAAAGAGAAAATATCAAATAGAAAAATCAAAAAATTGGAGTAAAGTCAGACTAGCCTTAAGTTAGTTCATTTTCCACCTAGCGGTCAGAAAGGAAACCATAGGTTGCGGGTGCACATTTTATATTTACTCCCCAATTTTGCACGTAAATGACTTTTCTCTGTCGTTTTGGTCATTGGTGCACAGGATTGCAGTACAAAAAGGTTAGAAAAAGGGTTACCCACTCGTTATCTACCTAAGTAGGTCTGAGGTCCTAGAAAAACAAAGAGCAACTTCACATTTATCGCAGTAGCCTCTGTCGTTTTGGTGTACTGGATCACGGTGCAAGGTAACAAAAAGGGCTACCCATTCGTGATCTACCTAAATAGGTAAGTACCAACTGAGATCACCAAAACACAGAGGGCAGCGAGATCACGTTAACGTGGTAGCCTCTGTCGTTTCGGTGGACAAGATCACAGTGCCATGTGCCAAAAAAGGTTACCCATGTACTCGTCATTACATAAATAGGTAAATACCAACTGAGATATCAAAGATAAATAGAGCAGCGAGTTCGCGTTAGCCTCTGTTGTTTGGGTGGACAGGATCACAGTGCAAAGCAACAAAAGGGTTACCCTCTCGTAAGGTAGAGTACCAACTGTGCTCACAAAAAAACCAGGGCAGCGAATTTGCGTTTTCGTGGTAGCCCCTGTCGTTTTTGTAGACATGATCACAGTGCAAGGTAACAAAAAGGGTAACAAACGCGTGATCTCTCTAAACAGTTAATTATAAAATGAGATCAAGAAAAACAAAACAGCGTTATTGCAGTAGCCCCAGTCGTTTGGGTGGATAGGATCACAATGCAAGGTGACGAAAAGGGTTACCCATAGTTATCTACCTACATGTAGAGTACCAACTGTGCTCACTAAAAAACAGAGGGCAGAGAATTCGCCACTCGCGTTAAACCTCTGTCGTTTTGGTGTAGAAGATCACAGTGCTAAGTAAAAAAAAAAAGGGTTAGCCATTCCTGATCTACCTAAATGGGTAAGTACCAACCGAGATCACAGAAAAACAGAGCAGCGAATTCGCGTTTTCGTGGTTGGGTTTATAAACCAATGATGCAATTAAGTAGTACTTATAAACAGGATCACAATTAAAAGGGCATGCATGGTGACTATACAAATTTCTGTAAATAAAATTCCCTGAGATTTCCAGGTTTTCCAGGTTAGTAGTCACCATGGCATGATCAGATCACAACGCCAAAATACGCCTATATATATATATATTATATTTTGCAATTCTCACCAAAAAATAAATAATCCAAATATTTATTAGATTTTCTTCATTTTTTATTCATATTATTAAAACGCTATTATTTTGCTAACTTTCTAGCAGCAAAATATTTTGAAAATGTACTTACAGATTTAAACCTCAAAAATTTTGGAAAATCAAAATAGAGGCTTATATGCTCTGTTTCAATCATTTTTGAATTCAGACCTGGCCCGCCACCTAGCACCAGTTTTATTTTGATCGCTTGCAGTTGCCCTGTTTATATTGGCAAACTGGGCAGACAGCTGTAAACGATCAAAACAAAATTACCACTAGGTGGCGCGTGTGCAGGTCCAAAAATTACTTGGATTCTAGTAACAAATCCAAAATTTTGGCTTGAAAATACTGGTATTTTTACCAAGTGATGGTATAGCGTATAATTGCTTATAAACAGACTATAAAAAAGAGCAAATTTCCCAAATCAAATTAACAAGGAGAAAATAAATACTTTTCCAATTAACGCAAAGTCGTAAATTTAATTAAGATATCTAAGAGGAAAGCGTTTCGATTAAACTGAATAGCTAATTAGCATTTTGGGGGGTGGATAAAAAAAATGTCTGTTTTTTTTAAAAATTCCCCAAAGGATCACAAAAGTCTTACGTTGATATTTTTTTTCCTGAACAGTGCATAAAAAAGCACAGACTAATTATATATTCTGGAGTATTTTGTGAGCTTTTGTGTAGGTACCATTAAGTTGCAATGAACTTCTTGATGAACCGTTTTAAAGTGAACAACGACGTAAAGCTTTTAAGAATAAAATCGCCTTGGGAAAAACGACCCAAAAGGAAAGAAAAAAAAACGAGCGCCGCCACTTAAGAAGCGCCATTGTAAAAGTGACATTAGAAAATGTCACCACAATAATATCAGCTCGTCACTCACTCAACACACGTTCCCTTTTTCAGGTAACCAGGGAATGAACCAGAGTACATTACATCATATACCTAAGCCTAACTTATACAATTTTAAAATGTACTTTAGCTCCAAACTTGACACAAATTGAACATTAACGATACGAAACTTACTCGCTTTTTTTTTCTTTTTCTCACTTTGTCTGATATCAGTCGGTCTATTATGCAACCGAGTTCAAGAGTTACTGAGCATTCGACCAATTTATTATGGATATAGTCTAATTCGTGAATGAAGTCGTTGATGACTGCCTCTCCTGACTTTCCCTGACCCAAAATAGAAACTTTACCTGATCAAAATAAGTTTGCCAAACCAAAATTTTCAGAGACTAAAAGCAAAATTTTACCTAAGCAAAATTTTACCTGAGCAAAATACAAATTTGCAATGACCATACGAAAAATTTTACTAGATCAAATGAAAATTTTTACCTGTTTAAAATCAATTTTAGCTGATCAAAAGAAAAATGTTAGCTGATCTAAAGAAAATTTTACCTGATCAAAAGAAAAATTTTACCAGATTAAACGAAAAATCTTCCCTGATCAAAAGAAACTTTTACCTGATCAAAATAAAAAGTTTACCTGATCAAAATACAGATTTTCCCTGTTGAAAAAAAAAATTTTACCTGTCCAAACTGCAAAATTTACCTTACCCAAGTACATATTTTTCCTGACCAAAACAAATATTTTACTAGACTAAAATTCAAGTTTTCCCACATCAAAAGAAACATCTTAGCTTACCAAAATACAGATTTTCCCTGACTAAAATGCTAATTTTTTCGGACCAAACTACAGAATTTTCCTGACCAAAGTACTAATTTTCCCTTACCAAAATAGCCTACACAATTTTCCCTGATTAAAACACAAATTTTCCCTGACCAAAATACAACTTTTCCCTGACCGAAACACAGATTTTCCCTGACCAAAATATTTATTTCCATTGACCAAAATACTAATTTTCAATAATCAATTACAATAAATCTTTTACCTGACTAAAATACAAATTTTACCTTTGTAATTAAAATAAAAGCTTTACATATATAAACAAAAAGAAAATTTTCCTAGACCAAATTAAAAATTTTCCCTGATCAAAGTACACGTTTTCCCTCACCAAAATATTTCCCTTACCTAAGTAAAACAAAAATATTTTATACCTGATCAGATTATAAATTTTATCAGACCAATATATACCATTTTTCTTGCTATTTGAATGCATTATACATAACCCAACTAACATTTACTTTGCAGCATTAACACCATGCAGGTTAACACTATAGCTGTATTGAAACTAATGAAAAGTTGAAAATGACTTGAAAATTTATACTGAAAATAAAAATGCACAATGCTTCATTTTTACAAGTGTACATTAAAGGGAAAGTCCCACCTTGTAGCAAGTGATATTTAAATTGTTCACACTTACTAGATATGGATAGCTGTGACTATAATAACTGCAACAGTTTCCATATTGAAGTAATCACGATATTTGCCAAATACATGTTAGGCACCATTTTCCCACAGATTTCAGCAGACATTGACAGTTGGTCGCGCCCTCTAGGACACGCCATCTCTACGTGTTCCATGAGAGCTGATGCCTTTCATCCAGTAGAGGGCGCTACACACTATCAGTAAAATAGCGCCAATTTTGGCTTTGCATTTTCAACCAAAGCAATATATTCAGGACATTTTAGTTCATGATTGGTAAGATCAAATCAAATTGCAATTTTCATGCCTTTCCTAATTTTTCCTGCTCTTCCTCCTACAACCACTTCTTTCAAAATGGGACTTTCCCTTTAAGCCATTTTCAATGCAAAACTACTGATTGTCCACAATTTTTCATCAGTGCAATTTTTATCAAAGGCCTATACGTCAATAAAAATAACGTTTAAAATAATTCTTTTTTTGATTTTATTAAATAAGTCTACTTACTACACCTATACGGTAACCTAACCTAATGACCTCATCAGTTCACAAGTTTTCAAATAATGCTATAAACATGGAATTTGTATTGGCACCAGACCCCACATAGGTAACAAAACTTCCTTCAGTTTCTGAAACATCAAAGGGCCTGTATTTTTTATGGGCGGTCCAACACGGTAGCCGGTGTTAAAATCATGCAGGTCATATATTACAGGAAAAGCTACTGTTATACTTTTCACCTCAGCGGTTTTCCAAAATAAATACAAGGCATAAAGGTAGGCCTATCTATTATACCATGCCCTAAGCTAGGATTATCAGCGAGTTCAATTTTGACCCTCGTCGCCCCTTTTTCCCTGACTAAGGTAAATACTGGACATTAGTGAAGCAATGGCAAATTGGTAAGGTATGGACAGCGTCACTGTGTCTATATAACATTTCTACTCTGGATCACAAGTCCAGAGTTGAGAAACGAGGCGGTAGGGCAGAATAAAAGTAAACCTTATAGCAATTCACGGAAAAAAATTTGCGAAAAATATTGTCATATTTGAGAGCAAAACCAACATTTTGACCTACTGTTAATTAGTGGCCGCAATTCAACAACTTCCGTATTCAATTTCAAATTATAAACGTAATGATAGGGAGATATCTGTAGTTCTCTTACTCAAAAATCGGAATAACTTGTAAAGGAAAGTCCCACCTTGTAACGAGTTATTTTTAAGATGGCGACAACAAAAGCTGTTAACAGGTATTTCAATCAAAATGATAATTGGACTGACCATTTCATAAATATTTGAAACAGCGTGAATTGCTGAAAAGTGAATTTTATAAAAAGTAGCCATTTTTGCAGGCATTTGTGGCGCTACCATGCAACGGATTAAGTGGAGTATTGCCACCGTTACAAATTGCGCCACCTGAAGGGAATTATTTGTCATCTCAATTTGTTCTTAAATCTGTCACCAGGGGTACGACTGTCCTGCTATCTATAGGAAAAGCTCAATCTTATACTGGTAAGTTGTTGTAATAGTGAAACTTTAAATTGTTAAACCATGCAGCGGACATTTTTCTGCATATTGGAAATGTCTGGTTTGGGGGAGGAAGGGGGCTTCAACCCCTAGTACCCACCCCCATAAAAATTAATCACTACTACAATATTACACCTACTTAAAAAAGTTAGTTATCTATGGTTTAACAATAGTTTGATTACTGATATCAGTGAGAGTAGTTAAAATGAAATAAGTAATCTACACTGATTTCATTGACGATAATGATCTGCACTGCCTGCCTTGCTGCACTGCCAACAGTATATGGCCCAAAAACCTATTGAAAATCATCGTAATGATTTCAATTAGTGGTCTGTATATTTAACAATAGTTTGACTACTGATATCAGTGAAAGTAGTTTAACTATATAAGTGATCTATACTGAATTCATTGACAGTAGTGATCTGAACTGCCAACAATAGTCTAAAAATTCCATTTAAAATCATTGTAGTGATTTCAATTAGTGATCTATATTTTCATATAAATTTGACTACTGATATCAGTGAAAGTCGTTAAATGAAATAAGTGATCTGCACTGCCAAATTAAAGTTGGCCAAAAACCTATTGAAAATCATTGTAGTGATTTCAGTTAGTGGTCTTTATTTTAACAATATTTTGACTACTGATATTAGTAAAAGTAGTTAAATTAAATAAGTGATCTACACTGATTTCATTGACGATAGTGATCTACACTGCCAACAGTAGTCCAGAAAACCAATTGAAACTAATAGTGATTTCAGTTAGTGGTCGATCTTTTAACATTAAGGGTGCTTCACACCTACGTAAAAATGAACGTAGAACAGTTGCTTATGAATGCATGTTTTAGTACCTAAAACATA
>JAQIXP010003194.1:0-13480 GCA_034700285.1 Proteroiulus fuscus
ACACTTCCAGGATCACAATGGTATCATTATCTCATTTTTGACAAATTGGCGTATTCACCACTTCTGAATTAAGCCATTGATTTGATCCACCGTTTTTATTCTATTTTTGGTCACCAGACGTAATTGTTCTGACTTTGTGGTCGGTTTCAACTCTTTTAGGCCATAATTATTTATATTTTAAAAGCCATTGAAAACAGGCTGAAATTGTTTGTTAATTCTGCATGTCTTAATCGTAATGTTGTCTAAAAGAGTATAAAAGGTGCATAACTCTTTCTCTCTCTCTCTTATTTTGATGGCAAACTCATTAAAGCAAGACCTTATAATACAAGTGGGTTTCGCATGCTTGCAAATTAAAGTGCAAAATTCATTTCTGGTGAATGTTATAAAGGGCCAAAAAGCGCCACTTTTTTTTTTCTTCTTTTCGTTTTATTCAATATTGCTACTCATTCGCTACGCATCATTAAAAATTCATTAAGAAAATTAGACGGTTAGGCCTATATGTCGAGTTGGGCAAATGGATTTTTCTATTTTAATGGCCTCTAGTATATATATACTTGCTCCGCGCAATTGAAATTTTCTTAATGAATTACCATAAGTCACGAGTGTACGAGCAACTTTATTAAATTGCTTATATATATATACAAGAGATATAAAACTCAGTAGAAACAATTAATTTCATAAATCATTCTAATTATACTTCAACTCAGAACAGTTGGCTTTAAAAAAGGGGTAACAACTGCGCTTTTATTGGGTGCTATGCTTGCTCGCATTTCGCATTTTGTATACAAATCATACTAATTATAAGCTGAACTAGAACTCGTCATCAATCAAAACTTCTGTGATTTTTAGTATTTAAGATTTAACCCGAGTTAAGATATATGGAAATGACTCAAACAGGTACTTACTTGTTAGCGGCGTAGTGTTATTAGGCTTATTTTTGCTAGTTAGAGGGAATGTTGCAAGTTATTTTGAAAATAAAGACAAAGATTAGTTAAGTTGGGATCAGAAATTAGAATTTGCATCTGACTTACCATAATGCAGAAATCATGACTTTTCTAAAATGCATGGGTGGCGCCATTTTTATCATATTATCACAAACTGATGGCGCCATCTAGAAGTTACTTTCGTAAATGAAACTGTTGGAATTGTTCATGTAGATATGCATAAGTATTTCTTATAATTTGTTAATGAAAATCCTAAACAAGTCTCTGTATTTGACTAATACATGTTTTTCCAGAATATTTTGTCAAATTTGTAACGAATTTCATTATAATAGTTTAAAAAATATCCCAAAAATTCTTATGTTTTGGCAATCACAAATTCTAGAATATGAAAAGAGCCTGTATAATATTCAGGCTAGAGTTTAGTAAATATTATAATTTTTCTATATTTTTAGTAAAAAAAATATCCTGAAAATTCCTATATTCTGGCAATAAATTCTAGAATATAGTACAAGAGCCTGTATAATATTCCTGTAGTTTAGTAAATATAATTTTTCTATATTTTTAGTAAAAATATCCTTAAAATTCCTTTATTCTGGCAATAAATTCTAGGAATATATTAAAAGAGCCGAAATAATATTCCTGTAATGTAGTTAATATTATACTTTTTGTGTATTATTAGTAAAAAAATATTCCAAAAATTCCTATATTCTGGCAATAAATTATAAAATATGAAAAGAACCTGTATAATATTCCTGTAGTTTAGTAAATATTATAATTTTTTTATATTTTGCCAGTTAAAAATTTTAGAATTAGCACAAGAATTTTAGGAAAAACTTTTATTTTAGTGAATAAAATCTTGTAAAAATATGGAAATTTCTTCTCCTTTTAATCTGGGAAATAATCCTGTAAATGTCAGATATATTTTTTGTAAAGAATTACCATATAAAATCTCTATATTTTAATAAATAAAATGTATTTTGAAATCAAAATTCTGGATAAATTTTAAAAAAATTCTAAATGTTGTAGTCTCATTTGGTAAAAAGTTCTTGTAAATCCCTGTTTAAAAAGTTGTCACCTTATTTTCTTGGAAATAATTCTGTAAATGATCCGTATATAGTAAGGCAATATTTTATTGATTTTTTCTCTAGATCGCATTTTAAATATAATTCTAGAAAATCTTTATATTTTGATAAAAGATCCTGTTAATACTGAAAATAATGCATTTTGAAATTTTATTTCATACAATATGATGGAACCACATTTGCAAACAAAACTCGATTTTCTTAATAATGCAAATATCAAACTATATAAATATGATGTATGGTATATATGCATGAGGAGAATGTTAATATGATATCAACCCTTTTTTGGGGAATATTGAAAATATATCTTTTACGATTTTTAGGTTATAAAATGCCCGAGTTGAAAACGATTCTGTAGAAAAACAATCTCCGGCTAAAAAGTGGATTTTATCTATTTTAGTAATAATAATAATAATAATATCATATTGCAAGGGTGGATAGAAATGCATAAAATATAATGATATTTATTTTGAAAATCTTGATTTTTCTCCCTCGGCCCCCCTTGCATGAAAATGTTATATTAAATCCATATGAGATATTTTTAACAATAAATTTGTGTACACTATTAAGTTGAATATTTTGAAAGTGACTTGAATAATATAGGGAAAAAGCAAGGAAGAAATAGGGAATATTTTGAATACAAGTCAGGAAACCAATGGAACTTTATTTTATATTTTATAAGCTATTATTTTAAATTATTTTTTGAAAGTTGTATCATTTTCATACTTGAAGCATCGTAAAATGTCAAAACCATAAAGGTGTTTCTTGCAATGGCAAGATTTTTGAGCAGCCAATCAAAGAGATATTTTATTTTAGGACTATTTAAATTTTAAATTAAAGGTGAACTATATAGCTGAATGGATCCTGAAATGTGTATGTGTGACGATACTTTATGATTAGCCCTATAGTCCCATTCAAACGAAATTATTCTGACTATACAGGGGGATTCAGAAAAGCAAAATGTGTAATTGCAGAATTGAAAAGTTGAAAAAATTCAGTGTTTCTTGAAAAATTATAACTAAATAAATAATATGAAAGTAGGCCTACTTAAAATGTGAGAGATGTAGTATTAAATTTATTCAGCTAAAAATATGGAAACTCATAATGCTCAATTCTGCATTATTTTCCATATTTTAGCTGAATAAATTTGACACTACATCTCTCACTTTTTACTTTTGCATTATTAATTAATTTTTTTCAGTAACAGTGGCAGTTATACTGAATTCCTCCTGCTCTTCAACTATTTAGTTAGATTTTTGGTTTACCTTTTACAATATAGAAATGAAGATTTTTATTGATATTGAAAGATAGGTCAAAGTGCAGCTTTTGGTAATTCCCACAGGCTATCGAAAAAGGTTATGTGGCAACCTGTAGATGTGCAAGCTTCCGACATGTTTTTGTTTCTGTAAAAATCTGCTTCTGTAGAAACTTTTTAGCAGCTATATACTTTAAGCTGAAAAACATTTCTGAAGGAACTTTGCAATTGATTTTTTTCCAGGAAGGCCATAAGCTAAGGTTGAAACTTGGTTTTTTTAAGCATTGTTTTATTATGCAAAATCAGCATTTTCATTAGCAATATAATTAATTATTTATTATAGTAAATGCAATTATTCTTGCTTTCTTCTGTTACTTACTTTTGAGCTATAAAATGCATTATCAAAAATGTCCCAACCATGTTCTGCTTATAGTTATTTCATTAAAAACTAAGGAAGTAAATACACAAAATGGAGGTTGTTGAGGAGCTGTAAATGACGTCATGAGGCAGGGTATTCAGTTAAGCACTCTTGAACTTTTGGATATCTGAATTCATGCGCAACAGATAAAACTGAACTGCATCATGGGCAAGCGCTGCCTGGTGACATCATTCCTTTGTTGCTCTGTTAAACATATTGGAACTTCATTTTTTTATTGAATATTTAAGCAGAATATGGTTGTGAAATTTTGAAATTTGATTGGTCAGCGAAAACTATTCTTTACCATAGTTTCTTATGTAGTAGAAAGAAAGCAAAAATACCACAATGTAAAGAATTATCAGATCTAGTACATGGTGAAAGAATTTTTTCTTAATTATTATTACTTTTTTTTAAAAAAAAAAAGTTAAATGCATTAAAATAACAATGAAAAATTGACCACTCACTGAAAAAAAATTATTACAAAATAACCGTTTAATTCATGCAAAAAGCGATTTCACCATGTTTTAGCTGAATAAATTTCTTAAATTTTGGTATATTTGACATTTCTCTAACATTTGAATTTTTTTTAGGAATTTAACTCGAAAATCTTGTTTTCCAATTTAAAAAAAAAATTACAAATATTAGAGAAATGTCAAATATATCAAAATTTAGGAAATTTATTCAGCTAAAACACTGTTAAATCGCTTTTTGCATAAATTAAATAGTTATTCTGTAATAATTTTTTCCGTGAGGTGGTTAATTTTTCATTGTCATTTTAATGCATTTAAATTTTATTTTTTTTTAAAAAAAGTAATAATAATTTCGAAAAAATTCTTTCACATTGTACTAGATATTATAATTCTCTACAGTTCTATATTTTTTGCTTTCTTTTAATACTACCTTTAGTTAAAAAATAGTTAAGAACTTCAATATCTATGCCATAGATCCCGTGAAAAATGTCCACTTTGAGTTTTCAATTAACTCCGCTAGTTGGCAGTGCTGCATGATGCAACAGGCGGATATTGTTCATTCACAAAAATAAATGTTTTTAGGTGATATCTTCCTCTTTAAAGAGGCAATTGTTTTTTCGTCAAATTTGTGTAAATGCATTTTGAGCTCTTTACGAAATGTCTTTTTAAGAGAACTTCCTTAAGATGCAATTGGGGTTTGGTGTAAAATCATGCCAAGAATATCAATGAATGTACATTTGAAAATAAAATAGCCCACCCCTCGCATTTTGTATACCCTAAAATATAGCACACATCTTGACAATTTCTAGGAATTGACACACTCAGTATTACTGTCTTATGCCCTTTATTTGTTACGGTACTTTTCACATTTACGAGAGTACTAAATTCTCATTTTGATTGTTTTTGGAAATACTGATGAATCGGATTTGCATGGAAACTGCATTGGTTACGATTTCAATAGAAATCTCACTATATTTGGATTCAATCTCGACTTATGACCTCCAGGAATTAATCGTTTATCATTTCGTGGAATTTTAAAGTGTTAGAAAATAAAACTGCACGAAAATTTATGGTTTTATGGGAAAACCAAGCAAGAGAAAGGTGTAAATATCACCCTACTGGTGATGGGATGAACTAAACAGACACGCCCTGTTTGCCTTCTCATCAAAAGTTTTCTTTCGAGAGTATTTCTGCGCAAGTGGTATATTAATGGTTGGATTTTTTTTAATTCAGGAACTACTTTCTCATAGGTGTAATTCGTCACTCTTTAGAATGTTTTATTTACAGTTGTTCTCAATAGATGGCATTGGTTCACGTTTATCTTTTGTTCGGTTTCACTATTGTACAGACAAATTTCAGTGACGTCATAGCTCCGCCCACGATTATGTGTATCGACTGCCCATTTATGTTCATTTGGGGATTGGGTGACTTCCAATCCCCATGATTCTGGTTCCAAGTAAATTGGGCGGAAATTATTGGAAATTTATAGGACCTATGGATGGTTTAATAGAGAAGTAGCGAATGAGCCAAAAATTGCTTTCGAGATAATAGCGTTTTTATAAAAAAAAATGTATAATTTGGTAAACAGATGAAACAAAATATATATTTCATGGGGCATGGGGTAATTTTTGTTAAATAATTTAATTAATAAATTAATTAAGTAATTTGGGAAATAAAAGGCTTAAAATTGCACATTCGCTAATTTGACTTGTATTAAGTTTGCAGGTAAGCAAAATAAATCAAGTGTAAAGTAGCGAATGTGCACATTTATTATTTAACCTTTAGAATACAAAGTGAATGTAAAAAAAAGTAGCGAATCCTTGTCACGAGCCATTTTTAAAAGGTAAACTAACGAATGGTACCATTAGCTACTTGTAACTTGTAATGATGATACCTTGTTGGATATTCGCTACTCTTTACTTCTGTAACTTTAACAATTATTAGTTAAATTAATTTCTGTACCTCGGTAAATTAGGGACACTTTCAGGATCACAGTGGTTCACTTATCTCATTTTTTGAAATGTTTGGCTCATTCGCTACTTTAAATTAAGCCATCGATATGGTCCTATATTTTTTATATATTCGTGATTTCTATATTTCTTAGATATTTTTGCAAAAATTTCAATATATTTTTGTTATATTACTTTATAGAAATTGAAATGTGGCTAAAATGCATAGATTTTTTCCTAAGTGGGCAACCACGCATTGCACCGAAGTAAGCAGTGATTGCCTGCAACATTAAATTAAAGGGGCAGTCTCAAGTGCTTTTTAAATGCTAAGCATTGAAAGAAAACTTAAAAATAAAATAATATTAGAATTAAATTAACATTATTGAGGATATTACAATTGTAATGTAAAATGTGGGCAGCACCATATTGCCTCAATCGTAAAATCTCAGAAATTTTTAGCGCCATCTGTTGGTAATGGGAGAATTTTAAGTATTGGCTTCACTTTCCATCTTTGTAATAATGCATTTTGATCATTTAACAATGCTAACATTTTCTTTTATATCTGAATATTTTGCCAATTACTACTTTTACCTATTTATAGAATATTTCAAATGCTTTTTATAATTTGAGGTTTGTAATTATTTTTTTATAGAAATAGTGAAGCACACTGAAGGATCATCATGGAACATTTGCATCGAGGGATTGTGGGTCGTGTTTTTCGGATACTGGAGAGGACTTCTGCAGCATTTGGAGTTTTTAAAAGCCATTGAACATAAACTGGTAAGTGCCACCATTTTATATGACTAAATAGAACGTAAGAGTACTGGTCGCCATTTTATTTTCTGTTACATTATAATCACTTAATGTTCAGTGGTAAAAAGTCTAACTAAAATGACATAATTGGGGGGGGGGAATATGTTATGTTTATGCAATTCGAGTAACATGACGAATATTGGGGAAAATATATCCTATATTATTTATCTAAATATTGTGGGGAAATCTTTTGTATGATATTGGGGGGGAAAATTTACTATATTTTTGTTAGAATTTGAGGGAAAATTTCCTGTATACTTTTAACGCATAAAAATTCCTGTAATACTCATATATTTTTTTTTTGGAAAAAAAAGTCATACTTTTTCTATTTTTAGAAAGGAATTTCTTTTTTTTAAATATTTAGGAAAAATTGTCTATTCTATGTTTTTCGAAGAATGTTCAATATATGTTTAATATTTTTTTTTAATATTTGTTTGGGAAAAATGCTCACGGCATATTTAATTTTATCGGAAATGAAACTATCCTAATTTTCTATTATTTTTTAAAAAATTTCCTAATTTTCTATTTTTTTTAAAAAAAGTTCCTATTTTTTCAAAATATTGAGTTTTTTTGTTAGAAAAGAAATGACCTGTATATATTTTCTGTAAGATGCCTTTTCCAAATATTTTTTGAGAAAGTTGTCCTTTATTTTGGAAAATAATTATCTATTATTTTCAATATTTTAGAGAAAAAATGTCCTATTTTTCAAAATTTTGGAGGAAAAATTACTTATATTTTAATTTAGAAAATATGTCATTATTTATTTCAAGAAAAAAACGTTGTATATTTCCTGCAGTTTCGGAAAAAAAAATGACCTATTTTGTTAATTTTTGGGAAAAATTTCCCTATATTTAAAATAAATTGATAAAAGTTTGTCCAACATAATTTTCTTAATTTTAAGAAAAATCACAGTAAATTTCCAATATTTTTGAGGAAAAATAGATCAATATTTCCTGATGCATGAAATGTAAAAAGAAATCAAAACTTAAAACAAAATGGCCGTTATATTCTGATAACTTTATATTTTTTTCCTTCAGCTTCTTAGTTTCGTGTACTTTCCACATTAATTTAACGAGCAGTTCAAAGTTACACATTCAAATGAGCCCATTTAAAAAAGTAATTTAATCCAGCAGAAATATAGAATGGCAAAAATGGGATCTTTTTAGGTTTAAAAACATGTGTTAGTAATGGTTTTAGCATTTTCTAGCGAATTGCTTATTTAATGGTTTGTTCAAGAAGTGAAATTGCCATTTGCAAGCAAAATTTAAATGACTTTTTGAAATTTCTTTAGCATTTTGGTTATGTCTATAATCGCTATTGGTTAGTTTATTAATTTTCAAAGAGTTGTAGTTACAACAATGGCTGTTCGTAATTGAAATGTTATGTATTTTATGAGAAAATAGATTGAAAACAATAAGTGCATATTAAGCCTTTGATAGAATGTAATGCTATAATTGACTTACTAAATTAAATGGCATTCGAAGGCAATTGGTCTATTATATAGAAAAAATATTAGCGTTTATCAATAAGAGAAATTAGGTTTGTGCACATGTTGGATGACGTCATCATATAATGACGTTGCATACAATGGTATGGGATTCGTGAGTCACTGAAGGTAGCTACAGAGTGTATGTTGAGCGCTTAATGGGAATTTATATAGACAAATACGTGTGCCAAAGTTAATTAACACTTCTTAGTTCACTCACACTTGATAGTTCGTAGTTTATGCTTCACACTTCTTTTGTATTTCCCTATTCTGTCTATTCACATTTTGCATTTCACAGTTCACACTTTGCATTTCACAATTCACACTTTATAGTTCACGCTTTGCACTTCGTTGTTAACACTTCTTATTTAATTGTTCACACTTCACAGATCACACTATACTCTTCATAGTTCACATTTCACGCTTTACATATTGTTCACATTTTACGCTATACACGTCATAGTTCACGTTTCACCCTTTGCACTTTACATTTCACACTTAATAGTTCACGCTCTACACTTCATAGTTCACACTTTACCATTTATAGTTCACACTCTACCCTTCACAGATCACACTATACCCTTCATAGTTCACACTATACCCTTCATAGTTCACACTATGCCCTTCATAGTTCACACTATGCCCTTCATAGTTCACACTATGCCCTTCATAGTTCACACTATACCCTTGATAGTTCACACTATACCCTTCATAGTTCACACTATGCCCTTCATAGTTCACACTATACCCTTGATAGTTCACACTATACCCTTGATAGTTCACACTATACCCTTCATAGTTCACACTATACCCTTCATAGTTCACACTATACCCTTCATAGTTCACACTATACCCTTCATAGTTCACACTATACCCTTCATAGTTCACACTACTCATCTTCGTAGTTCACACTCTACCCATCTTCGTAGTTCACGCTCTATCCATCTTCGTAGTTCACGTTCTACACTTCATAGTTCACGCTCTACACTTCATAGTTGACACTCTACACTTCATAGTTCACATTTCACGCTTCACACATTGTTCACATTTCAAGCTATACACGACATAGTTCACGTCTCACAGTTTACACTTTACATTTCACGCTCTACACTTCATTGTTTACTTTCTACCTGCAACGTATAGGCAGCAATTTTGATTGGGGGCATTCCTTTATAGTTTTATCCGGACTTTTTCGGGGGAGGGGGGGTGATCGAGTACCGCATTAACTAGTGAATTGGGGGTCCCAACCCCTGTAAATTTCTTCCTCCTTCCCCTTAAGGATACACTTGTATTTCACACATCACCACACTCCTCTCTTGATTTTTCCATTTCGTACCACATAATATACATGGAAAGGAAATTTTGCACAAAGTCTTGCTCTTTTCTATTCATAAAGTCATGGAAGTGACATGGCAAAAAGTATTGCGCAAGGGACATTCATAAATTCATGAAAGTCAAATGCAAAACATGTTTGTGATATAACTAATTCTGCATGTGGTCTATTTCCCTTTCCTTCATATGTCATGGGTCAAATACTACCATGTCCTTTTCGTCTTAAAGAGCCTTGGAGATCAAATCTAGAGATGTGAATCTATTTTTTTTCCATTAAATTGAATGTCATTAAGCATGATGTATGTTGCAATGACTCCATTGCTAGCAAAGCATCTATCATGTGTATATACACACATCCAACAAACTCTTCTTGTGTATTTCTGTTAATTGACTCATTTCCCATATACTTGTGTTTCTCTCCTTCCCCTCTCCCACCCACACGAACTTCCTAAATCCAATCAATCCATATTCCATAGATAACATTTTTACTGATGCACTTGGTGTGTGTGGGTGTTTCGATTAAAACTTCCTGATAAATGAATTAGATGTCAGGGTTCCGTGCTTTTCTTTTCCTGGATCTATCGCTATAGTCAAATCTTAACCTCGTGCATTTGCCATCTAGCGGCCAAGAAGGAAATCATAGACTGCACTGATAGTGAACTTGAAGAGATTGTTACACTAACTCATAAATGAAAAGTTAAAATTTGAAATTAGGATAGACCAAAAATTGTGAATACTCCCATCATTGATTTGGCAATCTGGTTAGAGGCTGGAAAAAAGCTACAAAAAGATCCTGATTCTGGCATTTACACTTCACTGTATATACTGTAATCGTTGGGTGGTGTATTGTGGGAATGACCACATTTAAATTGATGAAAATGGACAAAACAAATGCAATGGTCCATGAATGGTCATTTGCCGAAAATGTTCTTAGTAGTAATTCATCATTGGATTGTCTTTTCTTCTTCTAATTGCTTATACCTGCAATCCATATAATGTCAACAGTTGGACGTTTGTTGGAAAAAAAACCCTGTTTTTCATTTATTTTGGCAAAAACAGCTGGCACCGACCCAATTTATCACGCGAATAGGCTTTAATGGATTTTTTTTTAGTAAATTCAGTGGGATTGTCTAATATATATAAAAGCACAAATCCAATTTAAATCATGAAATGATGGATACTATTTTGTGGGATCACATAGTTTAATGTTACTTTATGGTTTACCCGTGTATTTTTGGCGTTTTACAAATTGTAAAGTCTCACCTTGTTACAATTGATTTTTTAAAATAACGTCAAATAAATATTCCGAAAGGCATTAAAATTTAAAAGTTCATTGGACTTACCATTCAATAAATAATTATTTGGAATTGGCGTGAATTGGGGAGGAAAGGAGTTTCATAAAAAGTAGCCATTTGTTGCAGATATTAGTGGCGCCACCAACGGAATAAATTGTGTAGTACCATGCCATTTTGGTAGTCTTATGCAAGACACAGAAATATTCCATAGAAGAAAAGTGAAGCCAGAGCAAAAATGCTAATAATGGTTTTAATTTTGATTGAATAAAACGTGACCAATAGATGGCGCCAGTAATATCCACATAACTATATGAAACAATGTTAGAATTTTTCTGCCCTGGCATTTTAGTAAAGCTAATGATGCAATACTTCACGCTGGAAAATAAGTTTCATAAAAAATAGATATTAGGCGTGTTTTAGCGTTATTACCCTGTCATACCCTGTAGTCATCCAGTTTACAAGTAGTTTTTAACTCTATCATCGGATACAAGCAAAACGCTAAAACGCAAAGTTCTTCATTCGATGATTTTCCTGTATGAAGCATCCATAATTTCTGTTACCTCATTTGGTACACCACCTATTTAGGTAGATAACAGGTTGGTTACCCTTTTGGTTACCCGTCATCGTTATCCAAAACGATAAAACAGCTGGCGTCAACAGTAAAACGCTCAAGGTCCGAACTATGCATCCAAATGGTAACAAGGTAATAACGCCAAAATACGCCTAATATCGCAGATATCAGTGGCGCCACCAACGGATTAAGTTGAGTATAGTACAATGCCATTTTGGCAGTCTTAAGCAACAAACACTAACAGTGGGGAGATCCATTGAGGATTTAAATTTAAACCTTGGTTTATGTGCTAAAATTCAACTTTGTCTATAGGTTTTTTTACTAATCCTAGACCGAGGTTTAAATTTAAACCCTGGCTGGATATCTCCACTGTCATTGTTCAATAGAGAAAAAGTGATGCCAGAACATGAAACCATTCAGTGGTTTAGAATAAATTAACGTAACCACTAGATGGCGCCAGTAATATTCACGTTATATAGTTAATAAATCCCATGATGCAATACCTAGTTGGATTGTTTCATGTTAGTTGGAATTAAATAATGTTGGAATGTATGATGGAAGACGCTGCCTCATGACGTATTTTGCTCGTCCATGGCAGACTTTTTTTTTTTATCAAATTATTTTTTGTATTAAATAGCTGAATGTTAGGAAATGTATTTTTTCTCACTATAATATCCGTTTGTAAAAAGGTTTTTTTTAGGGTTATCTTCCTCCTTGTTAAATGAAGGAAATGTTTTAAAGCCTTAAAGTTTGCAAATGAACATCGCAAAATAATGGAGATTTTTATTTGCATCCACTCTTGTATTAAATGGATTTTTTTGTTCATTGCTATATAAAATAGTTGCATGAAATGAAGGTTTCTCTCTCTTTTATCTTCTATTACATTTTTTTTGGCACTTTTAAAATATCCAAACACTTAATTCTTGTATAAGAGTTTCTATTTTATTCGTGCATGAATTTTAACGATTGTTAAATTGTCTAAGTAGACATTTTGCAGCAGTATTTAACAGAGTAGTTTTTTTTAATCAAATAGAAAAGGTGTATTGAATTAGGTAATATGCAGTTGTAACTTTGTTTTGGAGTAAGGTGAGTTATGATCCGTTTTTGTGGTGTGAATTAATCGGTTTGATCATGATCTTTGTAATCATTTTTTATGTGTGATCAACCTAATCAACTTTAGACCTAAATCTTAATCATGATTTGTTGTTACACAGATTCAGGCAGTGGCGGATCCAGGGGGGGGGTCGAGGGGGTCCGGACCCCCCCTTGGCCGACCAAAAGTGCAAATTCTCGAATACATCCCGAGAACCATCCTAAAATTTTGGTGATTTTTAGCCCATTTTTGAGTGTTTTTGAGCAAAAAAAGTCGCCTGCGGTGCCATATTCTGACAATTTTTGCAATTACGTACAAAAAACCATCAACTTCTCGCCTGCGGTCCAACTTTTGAAGCAAATATTTTGGGTAGCCACCTCCCCCCCCTCCCAAAAAGGATTTCAGTATGTGACATTTATTCCTGGATTGACTGTTTGTTAATTTGAATTAATTGTGACACCACAATATCAGGGGCGCAGCCAAAAACCCCTTTTTTCCATTTGTAAATCCTGGCTGCGCCCCTGTACAGCAGGGACGTCATTTGGGGAAGGGGGAAGGGGGGGCATTTGCACCCCATCCCTAACTTTCTGACATATACTACATAAACTGGCAAAATAGGCACTTTTGGAGAATTTTAGCCCATTTTTGAGTATTTTTGAGCAAAAAAAGTCGTCTGCGGCGCATTTTGTGTCAATTTTATAGCTATTAAGGACAAAAACTTTCAAATTTTCACCTGCGGCTAAAAAGTTTGAACATTTTTTTGGGTCTTCTT
>JAQIXP010003195.1:0-13479 GCA_034700285.1 Proteroiulus fuscus
GGTTTAGGTTAGGATTAGGTTAGGATCTAATAAATAAAAGCTATGTTCGGTAGGTTAGGCTTGGGTTATAAGTAGGAGTTACTGAATAGTAGAACTAATAAAAATTATTTTTCTATTTTAATTTTCACAGAATTTTTTCTCAAAATTTTGTGCACAATATATTGTGCACAAAAAAGTGCCAATCCTGTGCACAGCCATGCATAAAATTTGACGGCATTGTGCACAATTTTTTTGCCACAATTGTGCATAAAGTTTTTTGTAAGGGATGTACAATCCAATCCTCTGAGGGAAATTCTTGTTAGAATGTCAAGTTCAACCAATTCTTTTATTTTGTCCTTTTTCTTATGTTCTATAAGACCATGGAAGAATCTTCTCAAAAATAGCTCAAAAATACTTGAAATTCAATTTAAACAACAATGATGCTTAAGCCTACTGATGTGGGAGTATCTTCATGATAGTGGAATAACCCCCTCCCCCCATCCCCCATAAAATTCCATCATGATATGCTGATTGTGAGGGACCAAGCTGAATGGAATTGAATTGAATGGAATGTTTTACTTTTTGATATACTTTCCCAACTGCCCAATCTGTACTTACCACCATGCTCCAGCTGGTCCATAATAATCCCCAAAAAGTGGCACTATGGAAATGAGAAGAGGCACTGACCATCCAATCACATGATAAGCACTGTCCAGAAGTAATGTATGGAAATGAAGAAAAATTGTAATCATATGCCTACAGTGATACAGGCCTATACAGCTCACCCCACCAATAATTTTGCCACTGCAAGCATATGATATCCTATGTAATGTCATTGCTTGTCACATACCATTCATAACACTCTGTGTTTGCTCCCCAGATGACATTTATGCAAATATGAAATGTAATGCAGGATATCCACAAAAGCATGGACCATTCTGTTGAAATTAACAAATAAAAATTTTAATTTACCGAAATTCCACATCTAAATCCATTGCTTAATAATTGAAACTATGTTATATTTACTTGATAGAGTCAGACAAAATGCTTCAAAATTGCACGTGGGTCCATCTTGGTACAAGTCTCCCTGTTCATTTATACAAAGAATTTAAATTATGCATGCTACTGGTCAATGAGTTTTTCTTGGTATCAGATATTACTGTAATGATTTACTGAATGAATAGCAATAAAATATACCAAATACAAATCAATAGATATCAATACCCATTCCAATCTGGTACACATTTTGAATATGTTTATCGAAACATATATAAGTCTGTATTGGTTGGTTGTAATGGATTAATATTAATGTAATGGGTTGTATTAGAAATCTCCCCACTAACAGCATAATACTAACTATAATGCTCAGTAGTATAATATAGCTTAACATTTGTCACAGACATGCACAGTAATGCGATAACATTGGCACTATTGATTAACTGTTCTTTCCAAAAAAAATGTTTTAGAAAAAAAACCTTATCTTTAAAGGGTGACATTTTACCAGAAGTTTTCAGAGATTTCATTACTTGATTTTAATCATGTTAATTAAAAACTCGTTTTAAACACATTTCCAATTAAGTACCGGTATTTCAAAATGCAGCAAAAACTATGATAGACATAGCTTTATTTTACTCAAAAACAATCAATCTATTTTGAATAGAACTTAAGATAACAACTTCAGATTAGAAAATAAGCCACTTCTGCTAATTAAAGCGTGATCTAATTAAAAAATGAATGCTACTTTTTTTTTTTTTGCTTTCTCTAATGAGGTTTCGATCAATTTGAAAATTAGGTTTTCGCTTACATATAAATTAAGGGTGTACCTTTAAATGCATGACATTAAAACTTATGCATAACACAAATAAATACAATTACAAAGAAAATGATGCAGTTGACAGAATACTGACAGAAAATATGCATATTTCTTTTTCAAAGTTGATAATATTGTGTGGAAGTTAGCTTGAGGTCAAACCAAATAAAAATGAAATGCAGATAACAATTTTGAAAATATTCCTGAGGTGATTTTGTATAATTATTTCGAACAATTTAAGAATAATTTATGTAGAAAGATTTTTAAAGTTTTACTTTCTCATAGATTTATTCTGATGCAGGGTTACTGTGGAAGCATGCACCATTTCTACAGAATTCATATCCTGCAGAACATATTCCACATAAACGAAGCTTGTGTAAGACGAAGCTTTGCAGAATTTAATCTGCAGAAATATTCTATAATAGCTATTTTGTAGAAATATTCAGATAATACGTTAGAAAGCTGCGTAATATTCTTTGTAGAAATTAGGCACAAACCCAAATTCATAAATTCTGCAATAATCCATACAGCACAGATTCTGCATAAAGTTCTATTAATGGCTTCCGCTGCAAGTTCCACACATAAGTTAATGTTGATTCAGTATTTAACACTGCATATAAACCATACATAAACAACATTCTCGAAAATATCACATTAATTTGGAAGGACTGTTTCTGCAGGAAAATGTGCATAAACCTTTCTGCAGATATCAGTTAACATTTTTTTTTATAAAAGAATGCAGAACTGCCATTTTAATGAAGAAGGTCTAAATAAATATATAATCCAGACCAGGAAAACTCTATTTTATGGATCATCCCAATGCTTTCAAAACTTTTATCAAATAATGTAGCTGTTTTCTATAGTGAAACCCAGCAAAAGAACGGCGTAAATTTCCATTGACTTGTAATTGTTAGTAATGGGATATTTACGCCGTTCTTTTGCTCCGTATCACTATAATCCCAAAACAAATGTCTTATTGATTATACTGTTAATCTATAAGTATAATAAACTATATGAATAAAAATAACTCACCAGTGAATATCCAATACTGGTCAATAGTCCAGAAATGTTCAAGTTCATGATTAATCTCTGAAAATAACAGGAAAGATTGTTTATTAAAGCACTGTTTTATCCCTGCATCTTTACGTACTTTATACATGGTATCTATGAAGGCATTATTGATTTAGTTTGTAATTATTTTTTTTTAAATTATTTACAAACTCAGAGCCAGTTTTAATATTAGGCATACCAGGCAGTCGCCAAGGGTGGCAAAATTTGGTGGCAGCAAATCTGAAGAAACGAAAAAAATAAGTGATTTTATAATCAGAATCCATCGATTCAAAACAATTTTAAATATACCTACTGATTATTATGTTTACACAAAATTCTGATGTATTATGGTCCTGCAAAGCCTTTTATTAATAGCAGGACTTATAAATAAGTACTTTGTTATGATATTTTCAACTGTCATTCTCCTCCCTATGGTTTTGAGCATGGGTATTCCAGCATATAAAAATTTAAAATCCATAGACACATTCTGATGATGTCAATTACTCAATAATACTTAATGTAAGTAAAATTTATTTAAATGTTAAACAAATTTCGATCTGTCATAGTGTCATTAGTATTAATTATTATTTACAGCAAACTTTACCAATATTAATTAAATTTACTGCACTCTGCAAGCCAACTATAATATATAACATGTTATATGTATATAACATGTTATATAAATTTGTTATATAATATGTTATATAACTGGCCCCCTTTTTCCCATCCACCCATACTTGGCAGAAACTTCATTAATTGATACTCAGAAATGACCTGAAAGTCATTTAAATTATTTTAGTAAATGCAATATATTCGAAATGAATTTATTTTAATTTATTGAAAAAAGGCAGAAATGACTACAGATTCATTTAATTATATTTTTTTAAATCCAAAATTAAAATTAAAAAACGGATTGAAAACATTTAAAAACACAATCCAGTCAACAGGAGTGTGAGGAGCGAGGGCACTGGTTGTTGCACAATTCTGCCATTTGGTGGCATGACTGTTCCCTTTGCAACAGGCCTATATGGTTTTGACATGAATCTAGTCCATTCCCTAGGAAAGTATTTCATTTTATTATAATAAGTATGATATTTTTCACTTCTACTCTCCCCAAATTTGTGGTTCTGGCATGGTCTGATGTTTAAGTCTACATTTTTGGAATGATGCAGAGGTAATAATTGTAATACTACTTTTGTACACCCTCTGCCATTGCCAATAATGCCCATAATTTCTCCAACAATTATTTCTATTCAATTGAAAATGTCCTAATTTAATGGTGCCATATATTTATTTTTGTAAGTAGAAATCATTAATATAACTCCAGTATATGTCAGTACTCCTCAACCTTGTTTTTTCCCCACCTCACTGGTGTGCCATACGTTTCTTCCCCACCACAGGGAATCATCAGTGGCTTTGTGAGTGAGTTATGGGTGCAACCAGGGTTGTCGAGTGGCCCGATTTCTTGGCATTATTATTGTGACCTGACCGTATGAGGGCGCCAGTAGTCTTACCAGTAGAAAATGGCTGAAGGTCACGGTAAAGCAAGAAATATTTGACCTTCAGAGTAACTAGATATTATTGCCATCTATCGTCAACTTTTGGCAACTATAGAAACTCAGTCACAATTCGATCGCCTGTGGGTATGGTCAAAAAAGCATTGAAGCAGATGACAGTTCCTTCTATAAATATATTACACCGTGGGTGCAACACACTGGTGGGGATGAAACGTATGGCACACCAGTGAGGTGGGAAAAAAACAAGGTTGAGGAGTATTGACATATACTGGAGTTATACTTATAACCCTCAAGACATAGAAAAAGCAGTGGCATGGACAACCCATTCTCAAATTTCAAATCTGATTGTTTAAAAAATCATTAAGATTAGAAGTAGCATATTGAATCTTTCCTTATTGAATTGCTTAAATTTTCCCATTTTCATTTCCCATAATGAGGCTTGTTAAACTGTGATACACTTCATCTAAACTGTCTTAAAGAATATTATTAGGCAATTTTTATAAATAAAATTATTTTGCCCAATTTTTTACGGCATGTTAAATGCCCTTAAGACAAAATGTGCAATTTTTAAAGGAAAAACAAGAACCATGCCAGAACTCCATTATTTTAAATTAGGATAAATTTGGTGGCTAAATTTTGTCCCAGAATATAACAATCATTAATGTCCTATTTAACATATTTATATATCATTAGTAACTTAAAAAGTATAGCTATTATGCATAAATATAACACTTAAAGCCCTTACTCATTCACTGACATGTGAGTGACTCATCACTAATTCTCCTAAGGTAGAAGGCTAAAATTCTATATGGCAATTCACTATGCATTTCAAAGAAACAATGCAAAGATAAGTAATCTAAAACAATAAAGGAAACTAAAGGAAATAATCTACAAAGGAATTTCCCAAATTCTATTCATTAGAGGTTCTACAGAAAATAGTGATCTATGGATAATCATTGACCATCAAGCATTGATGATAGTCATCCTTTAATGATATAGTCACCCACAAAGAAGGGATTTTGTACATTCCACTCCTAAGCAGTTATACATTGAATGCATTACAATGCATTACATCTTTGATGTACAGGAAATAAACTTGCAGGCACATACCGCACAAAGCACATGTTATCACTTGAAAAAATATTATGACCAGTTACTCTTTTGTGACTTTTCCCAGCCTCTAACCAATTTGCCAAATCAATGGTGGGAGTATTCTGAATTTTTGCCTTTTTTGGTCTTCCTTATTCTGAATTTTGGCTTTTCAATTTTAAATTGGTGTGAAAATCTCTTTAAGTTCAATATCAGTGGAATCTATATCCTCATGTACCTTAAGTAAAGAAAAATCAAATTATTTTCTGGAATAATTGGATATCCCCACAAACATCAACATTAAATGTATTAAAGAAATTTCATTAAGAATGTTATGCTTACCCATTGCTGTGGTTTGGGTATCTTTTGGAATAGCAGTTCAGTCTGTGCTGGGAACAGTATTCATTACACCATGCCAACCATAGAGCTTATACAGTTAGCAATACAATAGCTGCTTACACATTTTTAATGGATCATGCTAATTTATTTAAGTCAATGTTTATTGAGTTTATCTACCATGGTGTTGCTTTCCAGTGTTAATGACATTAATTCTATCTAAAAGAAAGTGCTTAGTCATTTTGAATATTGCTGACATATTATTAACAAGTATGTGATTATAAACTTATAGTGTTTATTTTAGAATTATTTTATTAAGTGCTTTTTATATTACAAAATTTGGCAGCTTAAATAAACAGCAAATTATTTATAGTTTCAGTATGTCAACTCATCAAAAATGCATATAAATATTAGTAAACAAAGAACTCATTTTGTGAGTTTATCACCACCATCAGCCATATTTGCGAATTATTGAACAAGAAAGTCATGTATTATATCCCAGTTTTGCATGTTTTGAATACATTAATTCAAAAAACTATTTGAAATACAGCAATAACTTATTATGCAGCGTTTAAACCAGAAGTTACAACAAATATGACTTGTAATCTTACTAACCAAATATGAGAGTTACTGGACGTATCAAAAATTATAAGGACATTAGGCTCTTGATGATATCAGAGCTAGCCATGCAAAAGTGTTGATTTTGGATATCCATTTATGTAAGCTGTTTTTACAATTTATAAATGGCATTTTGAGTTTGGCACAATAAAAGCGAAGAATATTCTTATAAATGCAGCAAAATGTGTATTCAAGGGTCAGGTAGAAGTGTGCCAGCATTCTTACCCAAAGTGATAGAGCTGCACAGCATTGCATTGATTCTGCATACTGCAAGCAGCAGCAGCTAAACTGACTTAGCCAACTTAATGTTGAGTAAGAATGGCCCCAGACCTACAATCTCATGTGAATATAAGGTTGCTGGCCACATCAAAATTGAAGGAATACTGCCAAACTTACTGATAAACCCTAAAAGAATAAAACAGGCAGAATTGGAAAGCATTATTTTATTTTAACCATCATTACAAGTGTTGAAACCAGAAAATTTTATTCATTTGATGAGCAGTTATCCTGAATTATTAAAAAAGTGCTAAAGGATGTCTTTCACATTCACTGGAATTGAGGGTGGCATCAAATAAAAGTTCAGGGTAGAGAGCAAGCCTAAGGGTGAGTGTGGTTCAAATACCAGCAAGAGCACAAGTGAGAGATGACTGGGATGCCACACTGCTGCTTCTCTAATCCATCTCTCATCCACAAAATTAAGTAGGAAAGCATTCATGACTGTAGAGAATTACAAATGATGACCTTTCAAAAAAGTAAAAACACAAAACAGTGGTGCATTTTGGAAATATAACCTTACAAGAAATAATAATCTGTAATATCAAAAATTATCTAAAATATGATTATAAAGTGTTTCATCTAATACTTTTATTTCATTTCATATAGTCTACCTATGCAATTTCCTATTTAATATTTCAAACTAAGCAATTTACAATATTTAACAGACAGGAACAAATTTTAAATGTGAATTAAATGAGATCACATTTAGTGCAAGCAATCCATTTAAAGACTGGCATATCCACCAACTTTAACTTTGGTATAATGAAATGTAATTTAACAACAGCAGGCATTAAAAGTGATCAATATATTTGTAATATTTTTCATAAAGCAATTATTTTCTCATGACATTCACCTTTTCAAAAATATAATATCAATAAAAATAAAAATCAACATTATTCACATTTTTCAGGTGTTAAAAATCCCATATTATTTAGATAATAAAAATTAACCTCAAATTTAAAACTTGTTTAATGATTGTTTTCACATTTAATTTTAGTGAACTTTAGTTTTTTTGTATTTCTTTTCAAAAACAGTTGGTTTACCACATCTTAAATCATATTTGATGTTCAATAACATGTTTTATCATATAGCTACACTGAACTCTTCTTTGAAATGACACATTATAAAACTTACTTTGCTAACAATTTACACATGTTTTCTCACATTAACTTACAGTTAACTTAGTATTTTGCATACAATTTCAATACCATCTTGTTTGCAATAATATAAAACTATATTATATAAAACTCCCATTTAGTTTCAATAACATGTTTTCATATTTAGTTTCAATGAGCAGGTCTTTTGCAGACAGTTAAGTTTAAGTATTGCAAGCTAGGTCATTTTATTGATGACATGATTTTACATTGTCCACGCATCAATTCCTTTTATGAAAATTCTTGAAATAAAATTAAATAAAGAAAATTTTGCCCAATAGTGTGTCAAGTATTGTAAACTGCTTTCCATAGGAATATTATATGTTAAAAATATTTTTTTTATTGTTAGTGACACATTTAAAATTTAACTAATTCACAAATTTTCACTAAAACTCATGCAGTAATAGTAAATATTTGATGCATAATTCTTATACATAATATAAATAATCAATAATGGTAAAGATGGAGTAGATATTTGCACAATCAAGTTGTTTCATAATATAGTTTTAAACTCCATTAAATTTGTTGTTGTAGATAATGTAAAAAATATTTTCATAAAGTGATGTCAACCTTTCAATAAATTGCAAGAAGTTGGCTTAACTCCAGTAAAAGCAAAACATATTCTAGTCATCCAAAGAATGAAATTGGACATTTTTCACATATATTGTTATATTATGGTGATTACATTACATTCCAAAATTATTTGATGAATGTATTTTGTGTGAGGGTTAACTCCACCTAATTGTGTCACTCCATTATAACAAAATAACTGTTCTAAGGAGTAAAGCACTATAAGATAGGAATCAGGGCAACCTTTTATTGATAAAACAAAATAAAGGTCAGCATGTAAGTCAAAGTTGTTTAAGCAGTGCTAAGAGATTCTCAATATCAATTGGTTAAAATAGATGGTATATAACAACAATTTCAAAACTGGAAGTAACATAGAACCTATGCTAAGAATGAACATTAGCATTATTATGGAGTTGTCCTGGTGGTGAATGGTAATCATGCTGGAGTTGTAAATAATATTAAATCAATTCATAAAAATTGAAAGGTCCAACCATAAACATATCAACTGTTGGAGAAGAAAGTGACACAACAATTGGCTAACAGGAAACAGTAAATGTATATGACAAATATCTTAAATTGAGTAATCCCAGTCATAAACAAAAATGACTGCCACCTTGTATTTAGTGATGCCTTTGGTGTAAAGGTGTTTACATAAGCCAACCCAGAACTGACAATGCATTCTAGTAGAGAACCTAGAATCTTACATATGGTTGTCCTCAGATACATTTTTTGCAATATTGTAATTTGCCCAATACAGACATTTAAGTGGGTTTCACATTTATGGCAACATGCATCAAGGAAAGCATCTGGGTTTCTGCAATTATTACAAAAGGCAAATGATAGTAGGCATTACTGTTAAGAGGGTAATAGTCAACAGCAGCAAATGCCAAAGAGAGAATAACAGATATGGGACATAATAATTTTAGTGACTGTGATGATTGTCTTACCTAAGGCTAATTTAAACTACTATAACTGGTGATTGGGCAATGTTAAAAAAATAACTTTACCCACAAATTATAGCTTTTTAGCCACATGTTGGGCATGAATGATGCCATGGAGCTATGTGTGGTGGCTACTGCTACTGTGTGTGGCCATAAGCTGGGGTGACTCAGCTAAAGTTGATCATAGTCAAATAAATTATCAAAGAAGGTGACAGTCAAATTTGGCAAACATCATTTATTTATTAAAATAAAACAGGACTCAGTATAAATGCATATGAGTGTACAAAACAAAGTCAGGACATTTTGAACACTAGTTAGCCCCAATAAATTTAACAGCTTACCATTTAAAAAGGACACTAGATCAAATTGATGTCAATTCTTGTCAAGATGATCAACATAACTGATGGATCACCTTGGTGGTGGACTGTGGCCATAATGAGATCATGAACAATGACATGCCCATTTATAAGAATGGTAGAGGGCAAAAAAAATTAAAGAGCAAGAAAGTAACTATAAAACTATGGGGTGGGACTGAGGGATAATGAAGTACAATTTTAGCTCTAATCAAATTGAACATCACAAATAAAATTGCTAAAATACCTTCTTAAAGAAAATAACAAGACTTTTAAGCAATATCTTTAGGCATTCAATATCACTAAAGTTTTACTCACTCTAGTCTTAATAGTATTTTAGGTAGCTGGGTGATGATACCAGATGATATATAGCTTGCATGTAAGCAAACCATTTTTACATTGAAAAAGGCAGAGATCCAAAATTAAAAATCTCATAGCAAATACAACCATCATAGTTATCCATAATGTCATTATCTACTTCACACTTCACATAATACACAGTTCTTTACAAAATAAAGTTTCGAATCACAACATTTATGAGTAATTAGTTTGTGAAAAGCAAATAAATTATGAAAGTTTACTTACCTTAGAGGATTCAAACATTACTTCTCACTTAAATTTACTAATATGCTTAGCACTAGTTATTATCATATCTGCACTACATAAATAGTGACTTTGCTTGCAGATTTTGTCAGCATCACGCACAGATTGTAAATTTACTTACCTAGTGTTGGCCACTCCCAATTTTACATATATCCAATGTAAAAAACAACAAATTGGAATAAAAACAAGTCACTTGCAGGGAATTTATCTTCATTAACTGCATGTATTAGTTTTCTAAATGATCCATCCAATGGCATATTGATTCAAGACAATCACAAATAGTTTATAATGACTTTGGAAAATTTGTCATTCATTATCTATAATTAATGAGAAAGTAATCAAGCATAATGCACATCATAACAATCGGATATTAAGAATAAATGCAAACTATCCTTTTCATGGTAAATGGTGAAAACAATTTGTAAACTATTTGTGGTAATTGGCTCCAACAGAATGTAAATAATCCTTAGAATACAAATGTTGAACAAGTTATTACTGACTTGATAGTAAATTGTATACTCACCCTTTACCATATGCAAGCAGCTTCTTTAACAAATGCAATATGTAAATTGTAAAATGTATGCTGCTGTTGAAGTAAACATTTTTATTTAAGTCCAGGTTCTGGGGTAACCATGCAGCTGTCTACAAGAAATATAAATACAAATCAGATAACTTATAAAAGCTTAGCACTGTAAAGATAGTAGCAGAGTAACATAAAGGACTCACCATTCCATTTTAAACTTTTCACTTGACCAATCAAGTCATACCATGATAAAAACAGTCAAAAACTTCAATGCAACCACACTTGGTATGATGTGAATACCGATATAGCATTGATCAGTCTACTATATCTGCTGAGCACATTTCACTTGCAGCTAAATCAACTTCAAGAACTATTTGAGAATAAGCTATAGAATTAATTATAGCTTTGTCTTCTCTATAGATAAGTTGGTATTAAATAATCAAACTAACATTTTTCAATCTAATGCTTTCTTATAATCTGTATAAATATTTAATATATTTTATTAGGCTTAAATGTTTGGCAAGCATATTAACCAATTTCATTTACCTGTATTACCTAATATACATTAAAAATATTTACAAAACCACTGTTACCACAGTGTGGTATTATTTCTTATTTTATTACTTTCTTGTTTCGTCAGCAAACTGCAAGCTACCATATGATCATAGTTATATTCAAATTAATTTGAATTCTACTTGATATATTTTTGTTTCAAAGATAATGTATACTAATTGAAACCTGGCAGCATTGTGCTTAACCAGCAGTAGAAACCAGTGTGCCTCCTTTGGCAACGACTCATGTGGCAGCAACTGATTTGACAGTGCTACGATTGACAGTGGATCATTTGACTGCGGACTCGTTTGACCGTAAACCCATTTCACTGTGCCTTATTTGACAGCGACTCATATTACTATGCTATGGATTAAGTTTATTCTGACCCGATGAATCTCAATATATAAAATATTATTAGTAAAATAAGCGATTCCACGTAAATAATCCCGTAAAGGCCGAGTAGAATTAAATAAATACAAAATAATTAAATGATCTTCAAATTATAATACCTTTTGGACACTGAAATTCTTTATTCATTCTAATGTATGCAAAGTTTTGGTTACCAATATTACCAAACGTAATATTCCTAATCAGGGTTGGACGCAGCGCAAAAATATTTCCGGGCAAATGCCTTAGACCGGCCCCAACTTTGTTTGCTCATAAAGAATTGGGGTCACATAAGATATTTTTTAAAAAAAATTACTATGCCCACAAAATCAATAAAATTTAGGTTTTTAAAAGATAGACGATATATGCAAGCAAGCATTAAAACAATCATTTTTTTGTTTTATAGATGTACCCTGGGAATGGGGGGAATTAAAACCCCCATTGGACCTAAAATTATATTGAAGCAGTGGCGGAGCTACCATAGGGCCAGGGGTGTGGCCGCTCCCCCTGGCCTCAAAATTTCTTGCCGAGGGCCCCCCTTTTGGGTTAGATTTTGAGGATTTGTAACCATTTGTTTTGCATGCAGGAAATTTTCCCAATTATTCACATTTTTAGATTCTATTACTTTTCACATTTTTCAAATATTTCACATTATGGTTTTTTTTACATTTGATAGCTTAGAATTTGAAAGCTTAACATCTCACATTATGATTTCCAAAATGCAAAAATTAAACTTTCCTTCAACATAATTGAACATTTAATATGTAAGTATACACTTTGTTTTCCCATTCAAATAAATTTAAAGCAGAGATTATTTCTATTTTTTCTTGTCCAAATTAGCAGGCATATTTGTTAAAAATTGCAATCAAAATTGTCCAAATTTGTCAGCAAAATTGTCAAAAATTGCATACAAAATTGTCAAAATTTGCAGATAAAATTGTCAAAATTTGCAGATAAAATTGTCAAAATTTGCAGATAAAATTGTCAAAATTTGCAGATAAAATTGTAAAAAAAATGCAATCAAAATTGTCAAAATGTGCAGGCAAAATTGTCAAAATTTGTTAACGAAATTTTCCAAATGTGCAGTCAATACTGTCAAAATTTCTTGGCAATTCTGTCAACATTTGTCGGCAAAATTTGTCAAAATTTGTCGCCAAAATTATCAAAATTTGCCAACAAAATCAATTTTTATCAGAAATAGTGGGGTTGGGGGAAGGGGGTTGTCGAACCCCCCATATCCCCTTTGTTTCGTCCCTGTCAGGGCCCCTATCATAAATTTTTGCCCCCCCTTCCCCCCGGCCAAAAGTCCTAGCTCCGCCACTGCATTGAAGTCTACCCCTACTAAGGGCCTGCCATCCCCCAGAATCTCTATCTGACACCTCCTTTCCCCATTGGTAAATCCTAATTATGCTTATGTTCACTATACAATAAGTGCAGGGCAGCACAAACAAATCCATTTTGGGGGGTGGGGGGACTTGACCTAAAATTTCTATTAAAACTTAACGTTGCAGGCTAAAATTAAAAAGTTATTGTGTATATTATTGCAAAAAATAACAGAAAATAGTGCCGCAGGTGAATTTTTTGCTCAAAGCCACTCCAAATGAGCCAAAAATCACCAAACGTGCATCTTTTGCCATTAAAAAATTTTTTTTTTTAAATTTGGTCCGCAGGCTCTTTAAAGTTTTTTGTATACATAACTGGACCAATTTACATAAAATTGC
>JAQIXP010003196.1:0-13475 GCA_034700285.1 Proteroiulus fuscus
ATACCACCAACGGTTACAAAATGGGACTCAAAAATAATCTCTATGGGCGTTTAACATTAGTGAAACCCACCCTTAAAGGGGAAGTCTCAATTCATGACAAATGCTTTTAAATGCGAATTATTAAAATAATAATATTGGAATTAAACTTACTGTTAATGAGAAATCACAATTTTTATGTAAAACAAGACAGCGCCAAATTGCCTGATTTCAGTAATGCCTGAATCATAAATTATCAGAAATTTTTAGCGCCATCAGTTAGTAATGGGAGAAAGAAAGGGTCGAAATTGGAATAATTCATGTTGGTTTTACTTTCCTTCTATGAAATAATGCATAGAAAAAAATATTTAAAAAATAAAAAAAAAATTAAAAATGTTTTTTTAAATAAGGCGGAAATTTTCTGATATTTTTACCATAGTGTACACTTGGTGGCGCTATTGGCGACAAAAATGGATGCCATCACTGGCCAACATTTTTCATGAAATCCTAACCTTCATTCTCATCTCTTTGATTCATGATAAGCTTGCATCACATAACAATTGAATTTCTCATATTATTTTATTCTCTTCACTTTGGACAAAATGAGACTTTCCCTTGATTTGTTAGTATGATTTTGTTAAGGCAAAATTAGAATACACCCATTATGTCATTGTTTGCTTCCCATTTATATTGCAACAAATTCTTTAGCAGGGCTGATACTGCACTGTCTCTTTGCTAAATGTGCAGTCTTGGAAGAAATTTCTGTCAAAAAAATTTCTAAATGCATGTACATATTCCAGAAAACTAAATTCATTGACAAGTGTATTGAGACCCATTTTGGAACACAAATTTTGTAAAGAAAATGCATTCACAAAATGTGGGCTCCTTAAACTAATTTCTTGTATATTACCTAAAAACTGGAACCTTTTTAGCCATATATTTAACTTACTATGACCCAATTAAGGATACATTTACCTAAAGGCTAGTTACTTGGTTGTTAAAAAAAATGGTATTTAATAACCAATTTTTATCAGCTTAGTTTCCAAAAAAAATCATACATTTAAACAACCCTGTTATATTTAGGAATGAACTATTTTAAAATATGTAAAGATATGAAAATATATTTTTCTTAAATCCATTTTTTTCAGCATCAAACTGACCTAATTACTGAGTAATTAACAAAACCCTTGGCATAAAATCAAATTTGTTGATATCCAAAAATAAAGAAACAAGGTTTTTTTTTCTTCAAATAATTCAGGATAAATAAACCTACTTGTAAGTCATATAGCAAGAGCGAATCCGAAGCCCGCCTTTAATAAAGCTAAGCAAACTTTCATCTTGAACAAATGTTGCAAGAGCTTTTAGCAGCAAGAGTTCTGCATAAATCAGCTCAGCGTGAACTTCCTCTAAATAAACCAATAACCAGTTTTATTAAAACTTTTAAATTAATTTTCAATTGCCTTAAGCCTAGTGACAAAATTCTTAGTTAGTTTTCACCTTCAGTGTAGGAATTGTAGTTTGGTCTTTTCACTATTTTTGTAACTGTGTTATTGGATAATGTGTTTTTTCGTCGCTTTTTGTTACAAACGTCACTGGCATCGTGTAGAAGTTGAACAGCTACTTCGACATCGTGCTAAAATGACAACTCACATTTTAAAAAAAAACAAGATTTTCACGAGAATTAACTTGTATATGCATGCTTACAGGATCATAGGTCATCAATGCTTGAATAAAATGCAATGCTGAATAACCTAGAGCATGGTACATACTTTCGTGCACCCTGAAATAATAATTTGAAACGGGACATGTATTGACATCTGATGAATTAAAACCAATTTATTAATATGGAAAACAATGTTCTTACCATGGTCTCAGAAAATCTTTAGCCTCTTGATATTTATTATTTAAAAAAAGATCCAAGCAAGTTTTTGCGTCTCGAACTGATGTCACTAAATCCATTGGTGGCATCCTTTTAACAGGGAAAAATAAAATGAATTCGAATTTTCAATATGCACAAATTGCAAATAGGCCTACATTAATACATATTATACAGAAAATAAAGCTATCTTACTCGGGGATTGTCTCGGATGCATCTTCAAACTCCTGAAAATGGAAAATGGAGAAATTGTAATTTATGATTTTTAATGGGATAATAATTATATATATATTATTAAATTTTGACGGATTTCAATACTTGGCGGAAATTGCCCTTCGTAATTACCTTATTATGTGTATTTAATTTAAATATTGTGAATATTGGAAGTGGCTTTATGAATATGCAATTAAACTTTAGGTGTTTTTTTTAATCCCTACGGCAGATTTTCAATTAATTGTTGCCTTTTTTATATTATTGCAGCAATTTTTTTTTCAAGGGAATAAAACTGAAGCATGGTTACGCTATTAAGTCAAGGTTAGCACTAATTAACTGGACCATTAATAATATGTGGATTTTTTTTCAAAGAAATCAAGCATTAGTGTGCCCATGACGTAAAACCAAATATTTGGTAAAACGTTTCTTATATAATAACCAGTAGCCTTTAAAAATTCTACATCATCTAATATATATTGGATATATTTTGGCCCTGTACTTGTATCAATCATTACTTTTTCTGTATATAACATGTAAGTAAAATGCATATCGGTAATATCAACAACAGCAGCAAATGCATTTTATTTAGTTATCTTTAATACTTGATTGATAACCTGCATTGAAATTGTCATAAAAAATATAGAGGCCTAACTGTACTTTAATAGATGCGCATTCTATATTCCTAATTTCCTAAAAGCATAATTTTTCATGTTATAGGCATATCTCCAATTACTATCTTGACGTAAGTATAACAAAAAAGTGGAAAACATTTTGGGCAAACTAGTCCTATTTTTTTTTACATTGTAATTAATATTATAACTAAGAAAAATATAAGGTAGGTCATAGTTTGGATGGGCCACAATCTCCAACTTTGAATGAAGGACATTTTTTAAGCCTATATAATAATAATAAAAATTAGCCTAAAGACAGCTGATATTGAGTAGGCCTAGAAATAATTTCGGTTTCTTCCAATCGACATTTTAATATTCAAAGCACATTGCTCCCTATCGTGTTAACCTTGATTACTCAGAAAAAAAAAAGCTTCTGAATAAATTGCTTGAGGAAATTCTTATCTTACAACATTACATTTTTTTTTTTAAACTAAACAAAAATTACAGCAATATCACTATATAGTATTGAAACCATTATTGGCAAACCAGTCAATTAGCAGTTTTTAAAAAAAAATCACAATCTTATTACGTTACCTGCTAAAACCAATAAACATTAAAGATGAGGCTTCGTAGCCAGGTTCATTCATTTAAACCAAAAGAATAAAAAGTTAGTGCTTTCACTGACTCAGAAAAATGGACACATAAAAATAATTTATTGTAAAGCTCCATTAGAGGGACGGTCCCACTTTGAAACAAGTTCATTTTATGAAAAATAGCATGAAAAATTAGAATATACGTATTGGAAATTGCAATTGGATTTCAGCCTATCGATCATTAAATAAAATGTCCCGAATACTTGGATTTGGATGAAAATAGAAAGCCCAAATTGGCGCCATTTCAATGACTGTGTGTAGCACCCTCTACTGGGTAAAAGGCAGCAGCTCCAAAGACATACACGTCCTAGAGGGCGCCAATAAATGGCACTGCTTGCTGAAAGCTAATGAAAAATGGCGCCCAATATGTATTTTGAAAACATCGTAATTTCAACAATGGAAACTGCTGCACTTATTATTGTCATAGCCATTAATATCTAGTAAGTGTGTACAATTTTAAAATTACTTGTTACAAACTGGGACTTTCACTTTAAATGGAGGTGTGAAACTTGGCATCCTTATTATTGCAAAAACTTTCTGATTTGGGATGGTGGGAGGTAGAAGGGTATCGTCTATATTACATTGACAGATATTTATCTGATTTTTCTTGGGGGAAGGGGGGGGCTTATCTCTCCTAGCCCCCCCCCCCCACCCTCCCTCTTATTCTCGTACTGTTTGTATAATTTTATAGCCTACCCAAATTATACAAAATTACGGTATACCAAAATCTGAAGAGTGTTCCATCTTTAAAAAATATCAAATGTAAACAAAAACTTGTAATGACTGAATATTTCGCAATCTATCTTAATCATAATCGTAAAATGACAAACGGGTTTGTGAAGCTGTTATTTGTGAATGATAATTCAAAATCTACTGAATTAAGTATACATAACTACATGTCTGAATAACGACCTACATACATTCATTCTATCACAGGCATTAGAATTCGCCACCTGTAACTCTATTATAAGGCCTAGCCATTGATGCGCAGAAAAACGAATCTCACTTGGCACGGTTACTTCTTCAAGTCTGTCAAAATCTTGAATGGGAGCAATGACCGCAACTATACTGTTTATGCAATTATATAACAAAACAAGAAAAGAAAATGAATTTGAAATTGAGGCTGAGTATAAAGAGTTGCCCCAGTTGATTTTCCTGTTCATGGCAATACACAGTATTTCGTTCACCGTAAACGTGACAAAAATGCAATTCATCCTATGCAAATACATGTACAACTTTATTAAGTTGCAATTCACGGTATTCACCCTATGCAATTTTATGATATAATCAATACATGTACAAGAGTCAACTGCATTTGGTTTGCTGGAATATGGAAAAAAATTCCTTTAGTAAAATGCATAGATTTTAAAATCAACATTTGTCACATAGCCTACGCCTATTTAATCTAAGTATAGAACTTGTTCCAACGAAAAATTCAACTTTGTTTTATAGTTGCTTTAATTAAAAAGAACCAAATAAAATAAAAATAATTAAAGGGAAAGTCCCACTTTGAAAGAAGTTGGTTGTAGGAGGAAGAACATGAAAAATTAGGAAAGGCTTGAAAATTGCAATTTGATTTGAGTCCACCAATCAATAAATAAAATGTCCTGAATACATGGAGGATTTGGATGAAAATATAAAGCCCAAATAAGCGCCATTTTACTGATAGTATGTAGCGCCCTCTAATGGATCAAAGGCATCAGATATCATGAAACAAGTAGGCATGCATGACCTAGAGGGCGCCATCAACTGTCCGTGTCTACTAAAATCTATGGAAAAATGGCGCCTAATGTGTATTTGGCAAACGTCGTGATTTACTAAATATGGAAACTCTGCTGCACTTATTATTGTCCCAGCCATTCACATCTAGTAATTGAACAAATTAAATATCTCTTGCTACAAAGTGGGACTTTCCCTTTAAGAGTTTGGGTCTTAAAAAATACTGTCAATAGCTACTTATAATTAAAATATTAGCTTAATAACAAGGCAGAAGGAGTACCAGGACTAGCTGACGTCATAGGGAGGGAGGTCTACTGTATAGCATGCATGCTTGGAAACCACAATATCAGTGACCCTCCCAATGACATCACACATTGAAAGTAAATTTGGTTATATTCCATGAAATTCTTTTTATTCCTGCTTTTTATATTCACACCTAATCAACAAACAGTAATTTCAGAAGGTAATAACTCTTGCTATTTATGCCCCATTTCGACTAAATAAATAAATAAAGCGTAAATTTAACAAACTACGGTGGCTCTGAAGGTTCGCACCTTGCGTAAAACAATCTTCATACATGTAGGAGTGTGAAGGACATACATATACATTTGAGAGCTTTCCAAATTATAAATTCCTAATCAAAATCTCCCAAATTTACAACATATCCCTTTAAATAAAAAATTTCGAGACATAGGCCCTATATGGAATATTTTTAAGGTATTGCAACATAAGTTTTTAAAAAAAAAATATTTTGAGTTTATTGTAAGACTGCCCTCGGCAAAGTCATTCGTCTTTCGTATATAGGTTTGGTAATAGTTAAAATCGAAGAAAGGTTATATTAATTATAGGGAGCTAAATTTATTTTCTTCAGCCCGGTGTAAAAATAATAAAAACACCTGAAGGTGCATTTGTTATTAAATACAACGTCATGCAGTATTTAATGAAATCAGTAGTAGATAGTTGTCAATTTATGCTTAAAATAGGATCTTTAAAAGACGATTACTATAAGCACAATGTTTCAAAAATATTGTCACAAAAAAGTACTAAAGAAAAATGAAGGTATTTTTTTTCTAACCCCACCCTGACACCAAAAAATGCTATTAAACTACTTTTTTTCTCCTTAATTTACACTAAATTTAGACTAATTATTTAGGTCAGTTAGGTTAACCCAGGCATGCAATAAAGTAATAACTTCCATTTTATCTCTTTATACAATAGAAACAAGTACTTTCTGGTATAGATTAATTGTTTTTCCCCATATGGTACAGTAGGCTTACAGTACATGGGCTGATAAGCAGAATTAACGGTAGGAATAAATATCATGAGAATTGAACAGATGTTGAGCATATGAACAAACAAAACACTGTGTATTTCAAGGTTTCCACTTGAATCATCAATCTATTTTACAATATACAATCTATAGCATAGCTAATGAATTAATCAATTACATTTTATAAGTGATTGCTAAATTCAACCGAAATTTTACGCTATAATCCAATTCAAACATTTTTTTGCAACACCCTTGGATTTCTTACTTGTACCTGGAAATTTCCATTATGTATATAATATCCCCTAGGTGAAATAAAAATCCCCATTTTAAATGTTCAAAACATTATTTCATCCAAGTGGCAATGGCACACATATTTTTTTTTTTCAAATTGCTTAATTTTTTAGGTCTATAATTTGCATTTTTAAAAACTGCATTCTGTAAAAGTGATGGAAAATAGCAAACCCAAGTAAAACAACTGTTGCCACATATACTTTACATCAATAACAAACGTAAACAAAACATGTCAATTACCATTTGTTATTGAAAATTAAAGCAAAGGCATGAATTGCATTTGAAATAAGCTTTTACATTCAATTTAAAGTGAAAGTCCCACTTTGAATGAAGTTGGTTGTAGGAAAAAGAGCATGAAACATTAGGATAGGCATGGAAATTCCAATTTGATTTGCGTCCTCTAATCAATAAATAAAATGTCCTGAATACATGGATTTGGATGAAAAAATAAAGCCCAACGAGGCACCATTTTTCTGACTGTGTGTAGCGCCCTCTACTGGATAAAAGGCATCAGCTCCCATGATACACGTAGACATGTATGTCCTAGGGGGCGCCACCAAATGTCTGTGTATCGGCTGATACATGGGAAAAATGGCGCCTAATGTGCATTTGGCAAACCTCGTAACTTTTTCAATATGGAAACTCTGCTGCAATTATTATTGTCACAGCCACCACTTGCTATGGTTTAACTGATAACTTTTATATTGTTTTGCCAGTCGGCAGGTCTTTTACTACATACTGAAAACAAAATCCATAAAACCCAAGAATACATCAATCAATATTTAATAAACCGGGATGGGGGGGGGGGGGGAACTCGTACTACATACTTACATACAAATGTTCTGTAAAATATAAATATTTAAGAATGTTGTAATCAGCATAGGGCTATATGATTACCGGTACATGATTTTCTAAACAAGTGCATTTCATGTTAAATTATGCAAACTGCGGCCTACAGTATTAATTGGCAATAAATGCCATAACGTTAAGTTATTTAGGTTTAACTGGAATCGTAATGCATTGTAATAAATTTTAAAAATGTACGGTAAATAATTAAATTTAAAATAAAATTGTGCATGAATACTTACATCTTCATGATCACTCTTGTCGTCCGCCATCTTCAAGAAGCTTACTGGTATAGTAGATTCCAGTGACGAAAAATTAATAAAGTATCATTTTTATCCCATTATTCTTCTTTCCTGATGCTCTATGTTCACCGAGACGTTCACAAGTACTATGCACAGTGAAAGACAACTCAATCTTAATAAAATTCATCTTGAATCTGGTTTGACCACTTTTTTTAACGCAGCATCTCTGACGAACAACCGAGGCGGTGCGGTAAACAAAATGACGCGTGATGACGTCATTTGTAAACATTTTTTATGGTACATCTGAGGACAAAAGCCACAAATCATTGGCAAAAGCTCAAAATGTTAGCAAATCACAATTAAATATCTTAAACTAAGTCTGAATTCTTAAGTATTTTCACCTTTAGATAAATTGGTAAGGCCTTGGATCGCATGGACATATTTAAATCACGGTGAAAGCTTTATGAACACAATCCTAACTTAGCAAGGTATTGCGTGTGCCAGACACCCTATCGACACTTCCTGAAGTTCATCCATGCAGAAGGTTTCTTGAAAGTAAAATCAGCATTAGTTAAATATGAATAGTTCAAATGATCCAAAACGTCCAGAAAGAATCCACAGGTAGATAATTAAATCATTTTATAAGTTATTTGACGGAATAATTAAGTAGGCTTTCTATTATGTACATTTCTCTTGTGCAGATACAAGCCTCCAGCCTCTGGTACTCAGGGTACACCAGGGGATGATCCTACTCCTGATTACATGAATGTCTTAGGAATGATATTTAGCATGTGTGGATTAATGATGAAGGTATGGATATTAATCCTAGCCTCAGATTCTGTACCTTGCTTCACAGAAGACCTGGAGGGATGGGGAGGGGAGGCGGGCCTAAATGAAGATTTATAGATGTATTATTTTTATAGAGCCTTGCTATACATAGTTACTTATGAAATCACTGCATTATGTGCCTGAATGATATACCGATAATGCTCTTTACAGGCAAATGTAGCATCTATGGCTACCTAAAACAAGTTAAAATATCTAGTTCTACTGAAATGGCAAATGCTAGAACAATTTTCACCAAAACCCTGCCTCAATTTATTTACTACCGAACGGTACTATTTTTTAATATCCCTGACAGTCTTTCTATTCCACTTGACATTACATATGCATTCCTATCCAATTGACAAATGAATTACCTACTTGCATACATTGCTTGTAAACTTAAAATTTAATCAAAAAGTTAGCTGGGCAAATTTCAGAAATTCTTTTAACTAAATTTTCTCAGCTTTTGCTAAAAGTTGGCACTTGTTTATATTCATAACAGAACAACAGCTTGCAGCAAATTTAAAATTTTTACAGATAATACCTTGGCAAAAATTTGGTAAAATAGGCTTTTTTTTCATTTTTTTAATGACAAATGTATGAAGAATTTGCATGTGTAGAAAAATTAAAAATTATAAGCAGATCCACATGATGATAACAAGCTTTAAAAAAACCTTTTTTAACATGATGACATAGTTTATCTAGTTAGGTTTATAGAAAAGCATTTGAAGAGCAATTAAGTACCTTTAAAATTAAAAAAAAAAATGTCTATATTGTAAATAAACATTTTGCTACAGTATTTTTATTTGAAATTTGTTTATATGGAAAAATACTCATTTTACCAAATTTTTGATAAGGTATTACTCATAAAACAGTAAAAGTCGAAAATTTGTTGTGAGCCGTTCTGTTATAAGTATTGGCATGTGTGCAAAGTTTTAGCAAAATCTGAGAAAGTCGAGCTGGAGACCCTAATTAGTTGATGCTAAATTACCCCAAGGTAAACCTTTGGTCTGTAAGTTCCCACTCCTTGTACGTATAATTAGTATTCATTTTTAATAACATATTCTATAAATATTTCAGTTAAAGTGGTGCGCCTGGGTTGCCATATATTGTTCATGTATAAGCTTTGCAAATTCTCGGGTAAACGACGACACCAAACAAATTCTAAGCAGTTTTATGTAAGTATGCTGCTATTGAAATCTAACATTTTCATGCATTTCTTGGTAATGAGGGCTTCTAAAATGTAATTTTAGGCTTTCGATATCGGCCGTTGTGATGTCATATCTACAAAATCCACAACCGATGGTACCGCCATGGTCTTCGCTGTAATTATACCACTGTAACAGCATACAAGAAATTAAATATTAATTATTAAAAACAATCTATATTCTCAAAGACTTTCTAACATTTGTGAACTTTGTATGTTAATTATTAAAAAAAATTGATGAAATGGGTTATACGCATAGCTGATTGAGTTTCTTGGGTCTATACTTAATGAAAGTATGGGATTGTCTGAGAGTTGTATTTTTAATTTTACAAGTTTTTTAATGTAGATTTTAAATTCAGGCCATAACATAATTAAAGTTTAAGTACCTTTACTCAATCAACAGGGATGCATTTTACTATTTAAAAAAGTGCTTGAATCAAGTTTTGATATTCAATTTTCCCGCTGTAAAAAATTTCTATTTGTACTCCAAGCTAGTTCACAATAACCTTCCCCAGCGACAAGAAAAAGTGCTGTTTTTGGAGATTTTTCACTTTCTTTCATAATTATTGGGCTTAAAAATCGAAATGGGCCTATCAAATGTTTTAAAAACAGTCATCTTAGGAGCTCCTGGATCTGGCAAGGGGACAATTTCAAACAGAATTGTGAGAGATTTCGGTTTAAAGCACTTGTCAAGTGGGGACATCCTAAGAAGTCAAATCCTCAAGCAAACTGGTGATCTATTTTTACCTCTTTTCTTTTTTTTTCTTTTGCTATTTTTACAATGTAATGAAATTTCCCAGCCAAAAGTATATAGCTAGCTGTAATGGGGGCTATGCTCTGGGCCAAGAATAGATAAACAGCTAAACAGTCATGGTCAATTGACTTGCCCTACAAAATTTGGTGATAGCTACACATGATGGATAAGTGACAGTGAGTGACACATTGTTTTTTTTTAAGACGTGGGGTTGAAAGCCAAGGAATACATTGCTAAAGGACAGTTAGTACCAGATGATGTGATTACTAGACTATTGTCGCAAGAAATAGAAACACTCAAAGGACATAGCTGGCTTTTAGATGGTAATTTCTCAGGATCTGTGGCTTTTCATTTGAGACTGCTAATAAGTCTACAGCAATATTTTTGTGTGATTCTAACCCAGATATTGATATTTGAATTATAAATAGGATTCCCTAGGACATTAACACAAGCTGAAAATTTACAAAAGTTTGAGCAATTGAACCTAGCAATCAATCTCGACGTCCCTGCCGAAGTGATTGTAGATCGCATTAAAGGAAGATGGACTCATCTCTCCAGTGGCAGAATCTATCACACCGAATTTAACCCTCCCGCAACGCCTGTTCGTTAGTCGAATCTGATCTAAATTTGTATTGCAAAAAAAAAATCCCCAAAGAATGTTTCACAGACAATTTGAATCATTATTTTGAAAGGGAATTGACGATATTACTGGAGAAAAATTGGTGCAGAGAGAGGACGACAAACCAGAAGTTGTACTCGAACGGTTAGAGACATACCGGAAAAACGTGGATCCTGTCTTGGATTATTATCGGCAAGTTTTTCCCCGGTCTTTTCGTTCCATTTCGTATACGCAGCTAATACTTAATTCTCGTTCCGCAGGAGTCTCAATATCCTGGAAGAATTTCATGGGCGTGAATCAAATGAAATTTGGCCAAGAGTCCATGCATTCTTATCGAGAAAAATTCAACCGAAATCAGGTCCATTTTGATTATTCATCACAAAGCACGAAGCAATGGTGCCTAATTTTTGCGGAAAAGATTTTCATGACTTCTCGTCCCATGACTATTTTTGCTACAACTGAAATTAGCTGATAAGTTTCTGCTTAATAGATGCAGAAACTTGCCAAACTCAACATTATGTGATGTGGTTCTGTCCACTAAAAAAAATCGGATTTAGCAGCAATAAAAGTTAAAAAAGGTTTCAGACTTGTAATATTTGTCTAGGCAATAATTTATTTAGGTTTATATTTAAAATAAAGGAAGAGGGTCTTAGCCCCGTTCAAATTACGTCACTATTTACAAATGTAATGTATATAATTTACAAAATCTAATGTCCAAAACTAATTTTGGCTCTTACGAGACGATAGCAAAACCACCGATTGGGGATTTTACGCAGCCTGCCGAGGTATTTAATTAGCTTTTACCTTTGTCGAAACAATGTTATTTGTTCTGATAACGAACTAGTGTTGGTGCCACAAGTTATTTACAGGTCGTGTATTTACGAGATTGGTTTGTCGTAAAGAGTCATAAATTAAGGCATTGATGCAGAAGGGTGGTCGGTTTTACAAAAACCAATATACGAGGTGTACGCGCCAGATTTAAATTTGTTAGCCTTCGAAAGATTGCCTCGTAAGAGGCAAAATGAATATTTAAAAAAAAACCACCTGATTTCAGTTATTTTTAAGGCAAACGTTCACCCGTCGCGTTTTCACAAGAAAACAAATTCACCAAAATCTTCAGACATCGATCTCACTTCTCCTAAGGCAGGAGGCCGCACCGAGCAAAACGATTCCTCACAGCTTAAGCTCTGAACCAGGTCGTACGACGTGTGATCTTCATTTTTTTCTGCCACTACAAATATGGGATAGTCCGCCTGTGGAGGTGTGAGTACCTGCATTAAAGCGAGGATTCAAATCTTTCCAAACATGGAGTGTTTTATATATGCGCAGGAAATAAATATTCCTAAAAACTTCCAAACTAACCTCCTCGCAAGATGATAAAAAGTTCAGCACGTCTTCCCTCGTCCTGCAATAAAATCCAATGGTGCAACTTGGATCCATTCGAGAAAAAGACAACTTTCGAGGTGACATGCAGTGGAACGACTAGATTTTAAGACAGAAAAAATATTAAGACTCGCTAAAATATTAGACAAATTTCCCGACAAAATGTAGGCCTACCTGCAGGGGAAAACTTTCTGAACGGACGTCAACTGCTTCCTGGCAGTAATGAGGATCCAGGTGTATTAATTTATCCTCTGAAATCGTAAATTTCAAATTAAAAACACTAAAGATACTGAATGAGTGAAATGCTGAAGTGTCTTACCTTGCCATCCCACGAAATAGAGGGAATGTTTAGGTTTCCCTCCAATGATGCCAATACAATACTCATTGGCCAGAATGTCTTGGACGCATTTGAAATAAATAGGATTAAGTACTTCACCGCCGAGACGAACTGGAACTAGGATGATGACTCCTTTCCACCGGGAACGAGCCGTGGCCAAGCCGTCGACGTTGTCGCCATCGAGACTGCAGCAGAGATCCAATACATCTTTCTTATAAACTAAGCAAACGTAGAAAACCAAATTTAATATATTAAGCTTAGTAATAATTTTAAAAACAAAATTCCCTGAATAAATTAACATTTTTCATGTCCAAAATCATGCAAGTAATTATGAATCAAATTAATTTTCGATGCAAATTTTGCCTGGATAAACTGGGAATCTCCCTGACATTTACTGAAATTTCCCCTGTAATATAACTGACATTTTTTATTTTTATTTCCCAGCCATTTTTCAGGATTCATTGAAACCCAATAATTTATCAAAATGGATTTTTTATTATTTAAACTAAAAGTACTTTAAGCTAGCAACGTTTCAATTAGATAGAACTTTGTAATGCTTTAAAGGGACAGTCTCATTTTGAAACAAGTTATTTTTAAACAGTACACAATTACTAGATATTAATTTCTGTGCCAATAATAATTTCAGCAAAGTT
>JAQIXP010003197.1:0-13469 GCA_034700285.1 Proteroiulus fuscus
GTGACACCTTATTGGTCAACTTTTGGCAAATGACCCACCCACCCAACTGCAAACGTCTTTAATGAACGGCCCCTTATGAAACCAGATGCGACACATTTTAAATGTAACAAACGAGCTCATTTTCAAGTAGGTGCACCATAAGCTTTAATCCAAAAGATTGAAAGAAAATACAACAACACTCACAATATGTGGCAAATTATCACATCAACTGCACCCGAAATGAGGCCCCCTTTTACTTCTCGGCTCCGAGTAACTTTTCCCATCCTTATTTTTTACCCTTAGTTGCGGCGGCACGTGCCCTTAGATCTTTTTTCGTATTTTGGTCAACTTCGGGCAATTCACTTACATCTTCCTCAGAATTGCGCTTGACTATAATAATGGAAATCATACATTTTCACTAGTACCATTAATAGTACGTCATTCCGTGACCTCGCAATATTGAGATGGCATACTGCTCGGGAAAAATCAAGTCACGCCATGCTGTCACCAATCCAGGCTGGTAAGGAAAGGGGTTACGAGTGGAACACGCAACATTATCTATTTGGGGAGTTACAAAAGCAGGGAGGTGCACGCAGGATTTGATACTCACAGGTATTAAATGACCAGACTGCTTTTAAAAAGAAAATTATTTCTGTCAGTGGGTTCATTACAAAAATTTAGGCACTACACTTCAAATAAGTTCTACAATCGTGGGTAATGCTAATCAAAAATGCAATTTCTGATAGAAACACATTTAACCTATGTCCATTTGACGGTTAATAACAATTGTTGGACATTCGGGGGAAAGATCTGCGAAATTACCTACGTGGACATTTTTTGGGTCTACCGTTTGCAGTCTTTCCACTCGTGGCCTTTCTTTTAGAATGACAAGTTGTTCGTTTCGTAGTAGGATAAATTAATACTAAGGTAGAAGTAACGCAGAACCGAGATAAAGAGAAAAGTGAAAAATAAAGAGCTTAAATATTCTTTTATTTCATATTACCTTCGTCTTTCTTTTGACGTTTGTCCTTTTTCACATTAGCCTTTTTCTTGTTTAGTTGGGATCTTTCGCGAAACCGTTTCAAGTGAAAGGTGATAAAGTTCCACATCATCCATGCCTGAACCAAGCAAACTGACAGAAGACAATTGATTCTATGACAAAAAAGGAGCAACCTTCAACAATTGAAAGATGTGAATTCATGCGACGACAGAATAGGACACTCCATTTACCTAATGGTCTGAGTATTAAAATTTCCAGCTTCGATGTCAATGCTAAGCGCGTCGGACCACGCTAAACCGTACCTTTAAAATGGAAAATGAAGAATGTATGGCCAAAAGTTGCATAAAATTGTAATTTCAACAGACCACTTTTGAGAATACCAACCAAAAAGTCAAAATTGAGATGGTTATCGATCCTAATCTTATCAGGACAAAGGCAATATTATAAATGGCAAATCTGAGAGAATTTAAAAAACAAAACTGTTGGATGAGATTGGAAAAAAAAAACACCACTGGATTTCATACAATCACAATAACTGAAACACTCACGCAATGTTGGCAGCTTGTACCTTTTCAGCAAAATAAACAAGTCTCGCAAAATGAAAGATGCATTCCACCAAATAATGGATGAGAATTAGACACAATGCAACCCGAGTGAAACTGCGTAGCATTAAAAAAAAAACAATCCTTCAAGTCACCAACAGATAAATGATGAGATATTAAGTTTTTACACTGACTTTAGGACATAGGCGGCAATCAAAAATATAAGGTACAACGAGGCATAGGTGATACGAGATGCCATTTCTTCCTATAAAATTAACGAGGATTGATTAGCCCATCCTTTGGCCACTTTACACTCCGGCAAAGTGACGTACCTTTTTTGTCTTTTGGAAATACAATTCGGGAAAACAATGAAGCCAATAACACAACTGCAAATAAAAATTGAGTATAAAAAGATATACCGTACGACAACACGCGTAGAATTTCAAAAATTATGCATAATGGAAATGCCAAACCTGAATTATAAAGAAAAATTTGAACATAAACCTGAAACACAATACAGTAATTACAATCGATGTATCTGCGATACTTGCACAAATGAGTGCCTAGGAAAAATAAAAGAACATACGTCATCTCGTGATGAGGATATCCCTCCCACAACTGACCAACATTCAAAACGTAGTTTTCCTTAGAAAATAAGAATAAATTGAAAATTAAAGATTGAACAGGAGACAACGACCAATGAAATTGTGACCGTACTTAAATATTCGTATTCTCAAACTCACTCTGAATATGATGTCGCCACCCCATAGCACCGACACTAAATAAAACACCAGCAATTGACCAGATTCGTTAAATTTGCTATGTTTCACTTTCGATAAATGCATTCGACGATTGATTTTCTGCAAAATTGGAAACACTAATGAAAGGCACAGCACGCCTAACTTTTGCAGAAACCTATAGTTCCCGACCGACAGCTTACATAGAACTAGGTGCGAAGCTTAGCACCGTTGCATTTGCAAACTTTGTTGTTTCATATGCAACCCTGGTTTTACTTTTACAATTATTGCTTCACAATATGGATGCAGAGTTTCTTGCACACTTTTCGCAACCCTTGTTTTGGAAGCAAAACAAGGGTTCCTTCGAACATGCTTTTTTGCAAAGAAAGTTGGACCCCCCCGGTATCCTAATTAACTTACATCCAATACGTATTCTTGAATAATAGCGTGCATAACTATGCAAATAAGGAAATAGAAAAAAATGACGCAAAAATCCTTCACGCCATAAGTATACAAGACTGGCAGAGAAACGTCAGCTGTCTCTAAAATAAAAAAAAAACCCAAAAAAGTTCAAATGACGTCTAGAGAATTCAAATATAAGTCTTTACAACAAGATTAGAATAATTTAAACAAGAACTGAAAGATGGTTTCAGCCATATGGGTACCATCTCGGAAGGGTACCAGTACCACCAACCGGTACCCACGGTGGTTTTCATGTACACTTACGGGTTACCGCCGATGTCAAATTATGATTAATGGCCATAAACATAGAGGCGACGGGTGCAGTTGCCTATCAAAGCATGAATTCTATCAAAATTACAGATCAACTATATAGAAGGCGAAAGCAAAATCATCCAATTTTTACCTGAAACATTAAACCACAGACGAAAATCATCGCCACGCACGAAACAATGTCAGCATGATTTTGTATAATAAATTCATGACTGAAGATTGGTGGACTTTTCTGATTCCTTCTCTTGAGTCCCATTTCTAAAATGTTTATCCTTTTAAAAATATGCTCGTTATTGCAATATAATAATAAAGATATATATACAAACGCAAGTGTGTGTGTAAAAAGCTACGTGGATTCCTGCTAAAAAGAGGGTGGGACCTAAAATGTATGCTCCTCCTCCTATGACGTTGCGACTGTAAATCCCCGGGGACTTTTAAACCAGTTCAGACCACAATATTATTGTCTCAAAGATTATTATACCATAATCAATATAATAACGCTGCAAAATATGGTGAAACTTCAAAGTCCAGGGTTCAAAAATTATGCAAAAATGCAGAGCAGTGAGGAATTTTTTGGTCACGTGTAAGCATGCAGTTTACAAGAACATTCTTTCTAAGTCGCCATTTTCATTTGGACCTCCAACGAGTTTACATCGATGATAAAGGAAGACTGCCAGCTAGATTATTTAATTCAATTCCGGATAAGTTAAAAATATACATTACTCATATGATATTCATGTATATGTTTGTGCAATGTTTTGGTTTTTTTTATCCCTGTATTAACAATTATGTTCAGAAATTGTTCAGGTACCTTTAAGGGATACTGGACCAAGACTGGACAAGCATTCTTCACGAGGATACAGACAAGATTACATCATTGTTTGAAAATATTTTTGTAAATGTTGATGCTATAATTTCTGTGATATTTTGGTAGGCCTATAAGAATGTTTATAAATACTGGTAAAATGGAGTTGAACTCCTGAAAAAAAAGCCCAATAATATATAATGGGACTTATTATTGCCGATTGTACTTAGGTACATGGCAAGATGGAGGAATAATAAAAATGTTATAAAAAATATATATATAAGAGTATATAAGGTACCTTGGCGCGCAAAGCAAAAAATTTATATATATGAAATGCTATACCGGTATATGCATAAGTGTATTACTACTAACACAACTTTGTAAATGTAGATGCCATTTGAATAGTGTATGTATACTTTCATTAGTAGGCCTACAATATGTACGGGTAGGGAACATGCATCGGAGACAGCGATCGAAGAAGCTACGAAAATTCCTGCATGTTTGTATGGGGTATTTGTTGATAAACTACGTACGTGCCTTTTTATATAATCGCCATGCTTTTCTTTTTCTTTGAGATAGGGCTTATATTCCCGCCTGTCATGGCAGGGGACAGGTTGCGGCCAGCGCAGCTGAGACTGTCTTCGGGTGCAACCTACATCTTCAGGTGGAAGATACATCTTCCGGTGCAACGTAGATCTTCGGGTGCAACGTACAACGAAACTATTTGCGCGATGCTACGGGATCACGGAATGCCAGTGATCATCATCATCTGTCATCAAGGAAGAAGTGCCTCATCGATGCCATTAGACTTTTGGCCATGAAAGAAGAAGAAAGAAGAAAGATGCGCTGTAAGAAGAATCCACATCATCCACTGTTTGACCAGCATCTAGCATCTGTGTGTTCTGCGAGGAATGCAGATCACAAGCAACTACAGTGAGTGGCATCGATGAATCTAAAGCCCATTGACTTGCATCTTGAAGATGGCCGTCAAGATAATTGGCCGAAGAAATGCGAGCGCGATGCATGCATGTGGGTACAGGTGTGTGTGTGTGTGTGTGTGTGTGTGTGTGTGTGTGTGTGTGTGTGTGTGTGTGTGTGTGAGGTGGTGGTGATGGCGGCATTTTGCGTGCAGGATCTGCGTGCAGGAGCGCCCAACGCAGGGAGTAAGGACTTCAGGAGCATCGTCATTCTGCTGAATAAGTATTGAGACACACTTTCATGCTAAATATGCTTTCAAATATAACTCTTGGATCGTTTGATTTTAATTGTTGTGTGATTTTTCTTCCCCTTAGCCCGTCATGCACCATGGCCAGGGCGTCCTACGTGCGTTTACTGACAAGTAAGTATTAGAATATATTTCAATTCTTATTATTGATGCAGTGAAAATGTATAAACAGCTATAAGAATTGCTAATTGGGAAAATTAATGTTCCCACATTTTTTGCTTTTTTTATTTTAGAATGGCTGCAAGCAACTGCAAATGTCAGCAGCTATTTGGTGGGCAGACGCCTGTGCGACAACCAATGGCGACGCATCAGCTGCAGTGTGGATGCAGTACCGGTATTCCAACTTAAATTCTACTTTTATTAATTTTTCCGCTTTTCGTTTTCTCTTTATCTTAATAGTTGCAGTCGAGGAAAGCCAGATCATGATCCAACGCAGTAGTCGTCCACGTACCATGGCTGCATGCATGCACCCTAAATGTCACTATATTGTCATGTCTTTATATGCTTTTATTCGTTTCTAGGACTAATATCTACAAACTTAACATTGTCGCACGTATTTAATTATACGTGCGGCCCTCTTCCCTGGTGCAGTACTGGGGAAGAGGCCTCTCCGACGGACTGCCACCTTGGCGAGGTGGAGAGGCAGGTTTGAGTGCTAAGAGCAGTCCAGCAAAAGTATTGCTGCATGGGTTGCCAATTTGACCTTTGAACCCAAAACCCCTTTCATTGCCATTAATTGATGCATTGTGGGCAATCAATGCAAATTGAATGACCTTGAAGTCATGATGCAAGCACTTAATAATATTGTACTTTAATGCATTCTTTCTGCAAGTATATATTTAATGCATCACCCGTCATTTCTTTATATGAATGGGTGTGATTAACTAATCATGATTAAAGACTTAATTAAAATCATGATTACCAGAGATTTTTCAAATTGATGTTTTGGGTACTGCAACTGGTTCAACAAAAGACCCGTGATTGGAGATATACGAGATGTACTTTGGGTACATTTTATATAGATCACGAACAAGAAGTGTTATTTAACTATTCATTCTGATCACTGTCTACTTAATTAAGCATGGTTTGTTTTAAATAATGGCAGTCATGTATGCAAGTGTTCTGAATGTTATCACTTAACGTTTATTGCTTGCAATATAATTTATAAATAATAAACAAAAGTAGTCCATTACAACAAGTTGCCAAACTTAGTACCTTATAGGATATTTTTTCCCCCAGAAATCCATTATTTTTTAATAAAATTTTGTATTCAATATATTCAATAATGCCATGAATATTTTTATCATCAAAATGAAAGCCATTTCACTTCCAGGCAAAAAATTCTTAATTTGATCAGCCTTTTCCTACAAACGTGCATTGGTAAAATGTCAGGAAAATTAAAATACTGTTCGTTTCAAATGTGCTAGAGTCGTCACATATGCTTTACGTTAAAATCTTCTTGACTTTTTCAGATTCCACAGGATCAAATTTCATTTTTAAAATTGCAATTTTAGTATCATCCACTGCTGAGAACTGAGATATCCCATGTCGAAACGATTCGGTTTGACTATTTATTTGTTGTTGTTGTTGTTGTTGTGTTCGGGTGGGAGGTAGAGGAATAGTGCCAATAAAATAAAAACCAACGAGCATTTTGGTATTAAATTATACGAAGATAAGATTTATTTTTTTTTTAAATTTATGCAGAGTGAAGTTCTGCCTATAAAAAAACACAAATGTGGTCTTTGCAAACAAATCTTTGAATTTTAAATAAAAGTGGAAAAAAAAATTATTCGCACTCACTCATATTAAGTGAAATGGGAAAGACTTTGGATAAAAATAAATAAATGCTATGGCGAAATTTGGTTAATTTAAATATGCGATCAAATAAACAATAGTTTTTTGTTTCTCCCATGTTAAAACCAACTCATGGGCTGCATTAATAACAGTATATAACATTCCAGTTGAAATGTAAGAATATATATGTGATCGAGGAATAAACATGATAACTTAAAATAATACATTTTTTGACAACTTTAAATCCATCTATAAATGGGAAAATATTAATATTTCCTTTAAATAAATTTCTAAGAAGAAGAAGAAGCAGAATGGGAAAATAAAAATAAGATTAAATAAATGAAAAAAGGGTGGGGTGGGGCCGACTTTTAGCTGTACTGCCCAGTGCCCAGGCATTAGCCTGGAAGGTCCATGGAAGAAAACCATATTCAAATCATATCTCCCGAGTGCCAGTCGACATTGTCAACAACCCAGCTCGGTGAATCCAAGGGTGGAATACGGTATACATTGGTTGTTATTTCAGTAGCATGTAGAATGTTAACCAGATGGCATTTCTTGAATAATTAAAAATCATTTATGTGAAATTTTACTTGGAAATGGAATCAAAATGATTTTTCGTGTAGGGTTTGGAAAAAAATCTCATACCGTATATGTATATCGTGCTTAACATTCATGTCACAACGAATTTAACTAGTTTTATTTTACAATTATACACAAAGACAAATAGCAACGTAACAACAATTTACAGTTTGAACGACTTGACAAACTTTCGCATTGAAAGACGTACAAGGGTACTCTATATATACTGTAGATACCACTTTTAACTCTAATTGAGAAAATAAAGTAATCGAATTAAAATATTATTAATTAAAAATGGAATGGACACAGTGTTTTATATTAATTACTTTGCTCATAAATATTAATTAAGTGTTAATGTTGTACACTCCCTTCTACAATCACTAGGTCCAATATTTTTGTTTTCAAAAATTGACTAATGGTATCGACTGCGATAGAAAAATGTACACAACGGTAGGAATTAATCACAGACTAAATATAGCTATAGGGGGTTGCGACGATGGAAGGCTACGTAGGAAGACGGCGAATGAATTCTATATCACAACAATTTTCCATGAGGAATCCGGTTGCTGGCGGCATTTTCTTCAACGACGGTGGCTAATTGGCATCTCCTGTGCAATTGCATTTCTAACGTGGAATGGTAAGCCTCCTGCAGTTGAACGCTCTGCACCTCTAATTTATGCCGCAGCTCGTTCAGAGTACGTAAGAGAACTTGACGCCGGTGGAATATCAATTCTTTGCGGAACTTTTCCCTTTCCAAACGTCTTTGTCGATCTTCCTCCTTGGCTTCTCGGATTTTTTCTTCCACCACCATCCGCTCCAGACGTAAATGTCGCACCTTGTCTTCCAGGCTGACTCGGATGCTGCTCAGCGCCCGATTGGCATCGGACCACCCCGAATGTTGAATTCCGGAATCGGATCCGCTGGACGACGCCGTTCCTTCAAGCAGGGGCGTGGTGGCCAAACTGCTCGACTCGCTCGGGAAAGCGCTGTCCACCTGGGTCTCTCTTTCGTCTTTCTCTTCGCCGTCCGAGAAACTGATTCCGCCTCCTCCGCCGGCCTCGTCGTCCAAACTTCCCGATGCTTCGGAATATGCTTCGTCGGCAAATTCCAACCGTTCGCTATAATCCTCGTCGGTGTGCAAGTTTCTCGATTTAGCCGGTGCCACGACGATGGTGTGATGACGTCGGCTGGAACGGCGCCCCTTCACGGAGTTACGTCCACACCTCGAACCGTCGGCCTCGCCCAAGATGTCCGTCTCCCCGTCGTACTCGTAGTGCTCGTCAAAATTGCCCATTTCGTCTATCGTCTCGCATTCTTCCAAATCCGAATCCTCTTCGGAGTGGCCAGGACGCGAATCTTCCAATTTTATTCCATGACCTGGTGGCTGAAACCGCGCATTTATGGCAAGATACGGAATGGCCATAACCTGCCGACTCGCGTGCACCGGAGGTAATGCGGATTTGGCCGAACCGGTTTCGTCGCTTTCCGTCGTATTCGATAAGATGGAATGACGAGAGTTGTCCGACATCCTATGGGTGGAATCGCTGGCATTTTCCCACGATGACGAACCACAATCCGAACTCGAGTAGCTAACATTGCTAGGAAATACCCTCGCTTGCTTCGGAGTGAGCCAAGGATTTGTCCTTATCTTACTACGCTGACGAGGAGAATTGAGGTTCGCGTTTTCCACTTGCTCCACGTGATCAATGTGCATCTTGCAAACATGTGGAATCGTCTTTCCGTCTCCAAAAAATAAATGGTCACCAAAGGTGTAGTCATCCTTGACGGTGTCGATCTTTTGTTGTGGTTCTTTTGAATTTTGTCGGCTGGTGTCGGTTGCAGGCAACGAGTAATCCTCCGTCGAGACCGGAGGAGTCGTGAAAGCAAATTTTGGCCCGTTGATGGCCGAGGGAACTTCTTTTCGATTCAAATTAAATCTAGATTCTGTATTTCCCGAAGCAAAAAAGTGTAGAAAGTTAGATGTTCTCCACGATGCCAGAGTGGAATTAACGGGCTTTTCCTCATCTTTGTTCTTCTTGCGCTTATCTTTCTTTTTCCACTTGTATCGTAATACGATGTGAGTTTCCATCCAATTTTTCAACTTCATCCTGATAAGTTAAATCGTTGGTTCGAAAGGCCGATTATTTCCGGTATTCAAATTCCTTGAATCAAAATAACGAAATTCAATAACGTGATAGGAACTCGTAAAAATTTCGCATCACTTTATTTACCGAATCAAGCAACAAATACATTTATCTAGACTATGCCAGCTATAGCTCAGAATTTTCATGCACTAAGCTGCATAATTTAGAGCCTGCATTAAATATTAAACCGCCATCACTTTTAATTTATGCCTGCACGAGATGATGGCGAAACCCACGTTTCGTAAAGCAGTGCAACGTAGAAATAGGCTACAACGAAAACTCTTCTTCGGATTTTAAAATCAACGCTACCGGTAGGTAACAAGTTTATATGAACCGGTCCTTTGACATTTACGCCGGGCATTCACATGCCATTATGAAAATATGGATGGATGCAAGAAAAGAAAAGACTGCTGCACGCATAAATTCATAAAATAAAAAAAAAACCCACAAAAAATATAAATTTTGATGGAATGTTGCAACTGCAGCATCCTCGAAAACCTAAACAGTAATTTCTACGAGTCTGGTAAATCAAACGCAATGCCGTACTCACTCGATTTGTCACGACTCGAATTGAAAAGCCATTTTCGTCTTTTTTCCAACGGCTCCATCACATTCCCTCCGACCGTATATCCCGTTCTGCCAGTCTTTCGTTTCGATCTGCTTCGGGTAACGAAGCATCGTCATGGCAACCCCATTAAACCTCCATCCCGTTTCCATAGAAACAGATCGATGTTCAAATCTCTGATGAATAAAAGCGAATTATAAGAGATTGATACAGCTAAAAATAATATGTGTGAGAGAGAGGAATTTCTAGGCTATTAGATATTTAAGCATTCATTAAACCCCAGAATGAAGCGCAGTCATTGTGCGCTAGCCACGTTAATTTGCAATTAGCCCATTTGGCAAATCCTTTTATTATTTCACACTACGGGGTATTCGGTTTAGGAATAAAAGGAGGTTTTACCTCATCGCATCAGAAAAAGTGCTCACTCGAGTTTAAGACTGGATACGTTTGCCTTTTCACGCCAGAATCTGACATTCAATAGAAATCACTGGCTCTATAGCCAAACAAGAAATTGAGCCTGTAGACAGCTCGAGTAATCAGTTAATCCTGGTTCGATCGGATATATGGGCACACAGATTATTGAACATTTAATCGTTACAAAAGCGTCTGGATGTGCCACGCACAATTTGCAAAAAAGCAAGTGCGTTTAAATACACACATTTTGTATAATAAATTTTATGCCACGTAATCAACCACACGGCATCATTTATTTGTAAAGATACAGGTGCAGTGACAATGAAAAGCATCAGGGTTGGAGGGGATGACAGCCTGGAGGAATTAATACTATAACAAACATAACAAGTCCAAAGATAACACGGTGAAGGACATCTGTAATTTCGAACAAGTGCCACGCATGATGGTGCTTTTATAATCATATATGGCCCATCACAGTAATTTTTATTTGTGAGGTTTTAATAAAAACTGAAACTTACAAAGAATAAAACATGTTTATAATATATATTATTGAATATGTGTTTTAAATATTTTGGAGTAGGCTACCTTCCCCTCCCCCTCCCACCACCACCTCCACAGTGGACAACCCACGTTTTGCACGTAAGGATGGACGGAGGCGCATGAACCCAGTGTCAAGTAAAACTGGATCAATCCTACAATATTATTGTCTCTAGTAGATCGGAGTAAGATAGGTTAGGTCAGCAGAATTTTTAGGGGGCCCATGCCAGTAATGGGGGTCGAGGGACAGAGCTTCCAAATAGGTGGGGGGTTTTACCAAGTGAGGCTACCCACGAGCCAAAGTTAGTGAATAGCACTGACTTTCAATGAAGAGAACACTTACAGAATTGATCAGGGGTGCAACAAGGGGGGGGGGGGGGGTTCAAAGCTCCCATGGCTAAAATTGTCTATGGTATAGCCTCATTTTTTTAAAAAAAAGAAGCTGGTAAGGGGCTTCTTCCACCACCCAGTTAAGCTTGGAAATTTTGCAACAAAATGGTCAATAAGAAATTTTGGAACTGCAATTTTAAATATTTGGTCATAATTAAAGAGGCCTTGGTTTGGGTTAAACTTCAATACGGTGAACGGATGAAACTACATTTTATAGGGGAATGTGGTAATTTTTGTCAAATAATTAAATTACTAAATTAATCAAGTAATTTGATAAATAAAAGGCTTAAAAATGCACATTCTTTAGTTTTAAGTTTGCAGGAAAGAGAAATAAATTAAGTGTAAATTCGCTACTCGTGAATTAAGCCATTGAAATGTTCTCGACTTCATCTGTGTTTATGCCATTTTGGATTGATCATAGCTAAGGACTAACCAATCTGCTATAATATGATCCTAAAGGTGGCAATATATTTAATTTGAGAAATTAAACTTTTGATGTTAAAATTCAACTTATTTAAAATAAACAATGATTCTGACTTCAAAAAGCCAAGACTTCTAAAGTATAAAGATTTCAGTTGGTCCACTTTTTTGGAATATAATTAATTGCACAACAATTAGAAATTTGGGCAATAATGGATAGCTAGTTTGGAAATAAAACTTTAAACTGAAATTACAAAGATATTTATTAAAAAGAAATAACAATAAAATAAAATGCACATAAACGCAGTAGATTTCTCACTATTATTATTACGTATAGGCTAGTAATTAACATCGAGCAAATCAGTAAAATTAATCACCAACGAGAAAGCCTGTTTGTTAAGTTGTTGGTGTTTTGCTAATAAAATTAAAAGGGCAAGGGGCAATTTCTTGATAACAGGGAGGGCAATTTTCTCCAGGTAAGAGCTAAAATTTTATCCGGCTAAGGGGGCAATCGTCCTCCTTCCCCCCTTCCGTATCAGCCCTTGAGTGTCCCGCGCCTGCGATAGGATAAGATACAATAATTAACTGTTATCAAACGAAGGGCTCAAAAATGAGCCAATGAGGAACAATTTCCTCCTAGTCCGTTACCAAACCCGGTGGTGCCTGGCTCTATTTCTACCACGTCAACAAGCGGGCCTTTACGTTCCTGCAGATGATCACACCCATCCAAACCAAGTAACACTGTCGGGATACCATCCACCCACTCGGCAGGCATGGGTCCCAGTGCCGTGAAACGAAGCAAAACACGATCGAGATCCTCCCGAGGGGCTCAGGGGCACCGCAGAGGGGGCACGATTCTGTCAGGCCACTCCAAAATCCTTTCTCCAAGGATTCAGACCTAGCGTCAAAAAGCAGGTAGGCCTAGCTGCCTTTGCTGTTGTCATATATCTCCTTTCTATGCAAATAACATTTATTAATCTATAGATTAATTGACAGAGTGCTTTTTTTCAGCATGGATGACCGCCACCGTTCAGTCTTCCAATCCCTAATTTTAGTTGGAAACATTTATCCCAGCTAAGTGGAGGGTGCCGGCATTTGGGACAAACACTTCGGGTAGGAAAAGTCTTCTGGAGTAGTTTTTATTGGGCGGCACCATGTAGTCACCAGCTCCCGTTCCTCAACCTCAATGCTTGATATTAATTGTTTTTCAATTCGACTCAACTCGGTGGTCTACGATCAGCATATCATGGTGCCATTTGGTAAGGGATTTTAATTCCTGACAATTTTGAACTATTTTTGGGAAGATTATTATACGATTATTACATAGAACGTAAGAAAGTGAACCAATAATAGGCACGAATCTCTTTCAGAGGATTGGAGTCAACATGCCTACCTCTAGCATTTGAATTTGGCCTAAAGATATCCAAGAGTAAATTTAAAATGCATTGCAAATTTTACCTTTCGAACAAAACTGACCCATGCTTAAATCTTCCATTCGAGATATTCCTTGTTTAGATCTAGATAGATAAAGGGCAATTCCACCGTAACTGACGCAACAATTACAAATTATTATTTAGATTTGAATTTATTTAAAATGCTTTCAAAT